>JBCAUG010708649.1:0-27883 GCA_038406175.1 Haplosyllis leylae
AGATTTATCTGCGTTAAAGTTTGTTATGAATTTGGATACGTCAAACTTAGATATGAAATAGAATGGCGTCATTCGTTATCAAATCGAACACTGATATCAAGTAGTTTGATTCTACCTGTCACAGGTAGGCACAGGTGAGAACAGGTGTACCGAAGATACACTATAATAACTAAATAAGGATATGTCGCGGGTGAAAATTTGGTTGATTTTCGAGCTTCTGGGTGGTGGGGGCGGAGTAGGAAAGGGGGGGGGGTTCCTCAAAATATTTTAGGGGGCAGTCACACTCACAACATGCTGTACAGCAGTTCATGTTTGGCCAACAAGCGAATTTTCGCAGTATTAGAATGCAACTAGGGCCCGTTTACACCAAGAATCAGCGTCAACGCAGAGTCAAAGCTGCGATGACACTAGCTCATTTAAATCAATGGAGTCACTCCAAAATGCTTTGCAACCCCATTCTGGAATGACTTGTTTTTATTTCCATTAACTTCAATGAGAAAGCGTGATCACTGCATTGACTCTGTCTTGATGCTGACGATGGTCCCCATACATGGTATTAAGAGGTGATTGGATTCCAACCTCCTTGAATAGAGATCCGCATTTGGAATGGATGAATAACTAAAACTAATTTCACAATATTAAATAGCATTTTGTGCCAAATTTATTAGTGACTAGAACAAATTTAACAAAGAAAATAAAAAAAATGTTTGATTCACAGAAATGTCAACTTTGTGTTGCTTGTAATTTCTGAAAATCTCGATTGTAACAACAAATGTGGCAACTCATTTCATGGTTCTGCACACATTCATTAGTCTCCGCAAAGCACACAATTCATCTGTGATGCACACAGTCAGAAGTGGCAAAAGAAAAATGTGGTCAAAATTTTTTAGTTCAGCCCAAATTCTCACCAGATGTCTCCACTGGTGGGGACTGTTCTACGGAGACTGAGTGATGTGTACGTTTTGTTGAATTTGTGTCATTACTAGAAATGAGTGTGAAGTCGGGTATCCAATCACATATACGGACACTAATTGCAATGTTGTTTTATTCATAGACACCCCGACAATGTCTGAAAAAACAATCCCCATTCGTCAGTTGCGACGCCATATTTTGCGTTAATTTCAAGAAATGCTGAGGACAATCACTCTCGCTGTTCTGTGAAAAAATAGTCATAACAAGAGAGTTGAGTTTTTCACGATAAGTGTTTCTGTCAGATTATCTGTCAGATCTTTAAACAGAGAAGAGCAAAAAAAAAATTGGTCAAAAATTACCCCCAGTGGGGTTTGAAACCAGGACCCCTAGATCCCTGAGCTAAGTCAACATTCAGTTGCCAGCCTGAATCTTCATGGCCTTTATGAAGTCATGGTCTATTGATTCTAGAAATGAACAAAGTCCAACATGTGAAGTGGTGCATGAAACAAAGCTCACTTTAGAAATCTCCTGCCCAACAGATTCCTCCCTAGCTCAGGGGTAGAGCATTGGTCTCAGGATCCAGAGGTTCTGGTTTCAAACCCCACTGGGGGCAATTTTTGACAATTTTTTTTGCTCTTCCCTGCGCAAAGAACTGTCAGATAATCTGACAGAAACGCCTATCGTGAAAAACTCAAATCTTGTAAAAGTTCGTCAAAAGTTTCAGAATTTCCGTGGAAGTCAATAAGGTAATACCAAGTGTAAAGTGCGAAGAAGGAACAGACGGTGACGTTATGGAATAGCTCTGAATAACATTATCAGGAATAGTTCTGAATAACATTATCAGGGATAGCTCTAAATACCATTATCAGGAATAGCTCTAAATAACATTATCAGGAATAGCTCTGAATAACATTATCAGGAATAGCTCTGAATAACATTATCAGGAATAGCTCTAAATAACATTATCAGGAATAGCTCTGAGTTAAATAGCTTCATCGGGCAATAAAGTTTGTTTTGTAACTATTTTTTGTTCACATTTTTAGTCACTACCTGTTTAATCAACTAATAACATATCGCTTGCTTTTGCGTCGCAGATATTTGACTTCCTGTCTTCTGACGTACTTAGTCTAATCTTTGACATTGAGAAAATTGTCCCTTCCAGAATGATTCCCTTAACATAACTCTAGCGGTCGTGAGTAATTGATTTGTAGACTAGAAGCCTACGAGATGAAAATCACTGTGAAATGTTTGAAGTGTCCTGGGATTTGACACCAATTAGAGAAGGGGATGAATTAGTTCAATCAGTGCAAACGGAACAGGCGCCTCGACGTCTTCTACTGAACGTTTCATTAATTGAGAAGACGATGAATTAGCGTAATCACGTTACATTCATTCCGTAATCACTGGTGACAAATCATTTAATAACATAAGAGAGTAACCGCCACGTAACCTCCACACGGTTGCGTCATGAAAGGAATGATATTCAGATTTTGTTTGCGTCATGAAAGGAAGAATATTCCAGAGGAATGTGTACAATTCCTATACTGATTACAAAGATTTCCATAAACCTCTGACCGGAATTGTTGCGATTAATGTTGTTTGTGCTTATTTCTTCGCACAGATCCTAGAAATCAAATGGTAAGTATGAACAACAAGTAAACTCAGGCATTAAAATATCTACTCCGGCATTCCCCCCCCCGTTCCACCCCTGAATAAGAGGGGTAGAATTTTAAGGGGTGTGGTAGGTATAGCCTCGCAATTGCACACATTCATGAATTAAGCTTGGGACCAGTCAAGTTTTGTTTTTGTTAGATTTGTTCAACTTTAGCATTGGCTTGAGCCTATGGGGCGCTAGGGATGCGTGAACTCTCTTGATCCGATTTCTTTCAATTTGACGCAGTTCTCGGGAACAATTGGCCAAAATAATAGGCTGGTGCCCCTACCTTGGAGGTTGGCACTCTGACCATCTACGAAATCCTGATTTGGGTAGAAAATTCAACAGATATCTGTGGTTTTCTTCCCAATTTAGCAAAAAGATACGAATTAGAAAACAACAAAGAATTTTCATTAAGAAAAAACACAGGCTAAATTCTTAGATGATGCGTGAGTCCAAAGGAATAATAATAGAAGTATCGGATGTTACATTAAAGAAAATTAAACTCCATTTAGATCAAACATTTAATTTCAACGTCTCCGCTTTTAATCTTATTAATTAAATCTGAAGCAAACAACACGAAAGGGAAGTTTTCTGCAACATGTAATATTAAGGGGGTTAATAAGATCTGTCATGGCATCTCATAATCCATCACTGCAGATAATGAGTTTAAACCCTCGTGCGACTAAACTCGTTGCAGCTTCCGTTGGAACTAGGTCATTTAATTAAAGAGTACAAACATCTCCGGAAGTACTTCCCGGAAAAGGCCGACTAACTAAATCGGAATATAATCAATAGGCAAATCCATCAACTCGCATCGACACTTTAACATTCTAGTTTCAGTTTTGACATGAAATTTCTTAGATTCTTTCAGACCTTCCCTTTGCTCACTAGCTCACTTGCATTCGAGTTTTCGTAAATAAAACAACAGTGACAATATTGACATATCTGACATATCTGTCAACTTTGTGCTTTTTATGGAGGAGATTACCAGTTGTGTATGGGATACATCTATTTTCTTTTTTGAAATATTTAATCAGTATATTTCAGACTTTATTTCTCTAACGTTTTGGATGTCTGTGATTAAAAGTAAAGGAAGTAGTGGTTGTCAGATTTGTCAAATTTGTGTTATGGTTATTTACGAAAAACTAGATTGTCTCAGAGATACAATAACGTCACCGTCGATTTCTTTTTTGTGGCCTGAGGCAGACACCTTATTGATTGGATACATGTTTTGATATTTTTTGCCAGACCTTGACCCCTCTACTTTCAGGAGTGTATGGTAGATAGAGTATGAAGTCCTCAGAATTTCAAAACACTCAGTCCAATTGTCCAGGTGATAGAAAAATTGCAAAATGGTGGATTTAGGGTCTTTATTCTTATCCATTGACAGTTTGTAGTGATCCCGCAAGATTATAAAACTCCTTCGGACAGAATTGGTATTAAATTACGCAAATGTCCTCGTCTACAAAAACACAACGGAAAAGACATTAATCTTTGAGTCCAAGTGTCCCCTCCTTCCCATGTCGGCTGCAGGAGGAAGTGGTTTGAGAGTGATGTATCTGTGAAGGTCCCATTCATGAGTACCGAGCCCCTCGCTACTAGAGACCCAGTATAACCTTATACAGTGTCGACTAACTCAATATACACTGGACTATTGGCTCCTTAAGTGGATAAACAAGCAAACCTCAGCGCCCTCCCAGTGTGTCTGACGCCCGGAACATGACTTCATCAATACCCAATGATTTCAGGAAGTTGAGGCTAACCATTTGTAGTACTTCCATTGAGGCAAAAGCATTTCCAGTTTAAATTGTTAAAGGTTAAGATCATCGGATCAGAGATAATGTGAATAATATTCTTCTGACAACAGTCCAATAGCCTCTGTCTACATGACTTCACTTCCAACAGAATGACAGCCCAACAGACTTTGATATTATAGATTGGAATTATTCTCAGGAGTCGTCAAACTGCTTTCTATCCTGTCCCATGCAATACCAAATCTGTCAATATTCTCCCGTCCTGAGACAGGGATTGGTACTCTGGTTTCTCCTTGATTGGGATCTTAGCCAATAACTCAATATTTCTGTGAGGATACTGAGGGCTGAGACTGATTGGGAAACTTTATCTGTTGACACAAGCAATCTTACACCGACAATGCGTTTATGGTATGAGCACCACGTGGGAGCCAATCCAATGATTCTTACAGTGATATAAAGCACATATTGTATAAGCACACCACAAATTCCAATTTTGATTTTTTGTGAATTTAAGTTATCAATGTTGTGGCAGAGAAGAGCGAATCCACAGGGGGACAGAGATACTCGAATCCACGGGGTGACAGAGAGGCTCGAATTCACGGGGTGACAGAAAGGTTCGAATCCACGGGGTGACAGAGAGACTCGAATTCACGGGGTGACAGAAAGGTTCGAATCCACGGGGTGACAGAGAGACTGGAATCCACAGGGTGACAGAGATTCCGATCCCATGTGTAGATTTGCTGCTGCAAATAAATAATCGAACTGAATAAAGATAGAGTTACTTCTTTTGATAATCCATCGCGGACTTGCATGAATCCAGGGGGAGGTAATCTAATACTGGAGGGTCTGGATTTCACATTGAAGCCAGGAACATCTCAGATTCTCCTCTGCAGGCTACACGGAGTAGTGACCCTCTACAGTGTTATTTTACACGGAAGATAAACAGGGAGAGGTATCAGTTATGGATTGTTATTAGATATATGAGCAGCAGACAATCTTCCTGCCACGTTCGAAAAACTACCAAAACCGTCCGTAGGCCGCTCTGAGGAGCCACCAATGAAATGATGAGCTCTCCTAAACAGCTTAATATAATTAATGCAATTAAGCTTGAGTAATTAATCCTGAAGCACATGTCGAACATTATCTCCCGTAATTTGATATTCTTCCTTCATGTGACTTTGGAAAGTCTCATGATAACACTAAAACATATTCACCAGTATTTGTCAGTGCACGTCATCTTTAAACATTATACGCCGTCGCTGTTCCTTATCTGGGACCAGTGCGCAAGCCTTGTTTTCATTTACAGATTAATTCTTGATTCTTCTATTCTTGATACCATATCTCGAAAGTGTAAGTTAATGGTAAACCTGTCGGTAATTGAGGTGTCAGTACTTATCAGTACTCAATGTCCTGTCCTACAAAAGTAATGCTTTCACGATCCCACCGTAGTATACAGCTTTGCGTAGCTGAAAACATCGCTGAACTTTCCATTTCAATATGTTTAACATTATATCATCAAAATGTCGACGGAGAGATATCATACTTTGAAGTCAGATATCGATTGGAGAATTCTATTCACCGTAGGACATTATGGAAAATGACCAGAAGGTGATGGCATCTGGTTTTCTTTTTGTGCAAAATAACACAAATGTATTGGGATATATCTGCTCTATTCATGAAGTCTCCTTTAATTTTCAAAACCTATGTCATTGACCAATACAGTAAACTGTAATCTACAAACTTTCCCCTTATGTATTACTGGGTCGTTTACAGTCAGCTAAGTGTTTGAAAGGTGGGGTCCATAGTTTTCTGGGAATATGCCTTGGCACTTTTATGATAAGTAGGCCTACTTTAAGTTGCAGTAATTGGTTTGAATTTGCTTACACAGAATGCTGCCATGACGTCATTTTACGTGCCAGCAATGCCAACTTTCAACGTTTATTTCCGTATAGATCTAGTTTAGCGAGTAACCTTATTGTAAATCTAATTTTTGTTCTGGACCAACTTCAGCCCTGTGTTAATGTTGGTGTTAAATTGAATGGAGTTTATTTTTAGTGTGATCATTTTCAGTATTTGTCTATTATTTGCCCGTGATTTATCATCAATACTGATAAATAGTTGGCTTATAAATCTGACATTAGTAAATCTATATGTACTAAAAGTGTAAAGTAAAACAAAAATTACATAATGAAATCATTTTTGCACAATTAATTTTTTTTATGGATCTACTTTCAATAAAACGCATTGTTTCATGAAGATAAATACATGTAAGAAAAATAATTGTTTTTTGTCATCAGACTATTATTCTGTGCCAAAGCTGTGTTCTGTGTTTTCTCCTACTTCCCATATTGTTGTTTCTATGGTAGATCTATGTAGTTTAGTTTGAAACAAAAATTTAATTTAACCCCACGTTTAAGTTGACATGTGGTTGAGCAATTAAAATAGTTGCAGATTGGCAATGCTCGTTAATTTGTTCCTTATTGAGAAGACAGGAAAAATTAGCAATTTATTTTCTTCACACAGGTGGTTTGTGTAACTGCTGTTGGGAAGGATTAATAACATCGATAATAATAACATAGGTATTATATTAAACATAGGTATTATATATAACTCACACAATTCATTTCTTTGATTCAATCATTATGTGTATTGCGGCCATTGTACAATGCCAACGAATGACATGTGTACAATTTCAGCTTACGGCAAACGAAACAGCACAAACCTTGATGGCACAAGAGGTTAGAGTCAATAATTTAAATGAGAGAAGTTACGGAAAGGCTAAAATAAAATTAGAAGTCAATGTGATAGACTAAAATCCCTAACTTCAATGATAAACAAGTATGAAAGGTATATAATCAAAGTACTAATGGAGAAATATTGCATTTCTGAATTGTTACTTTTTATTTTTGTGTGGGGTATGCAATAAATTCGGTTGCTAATTAGTTGATAAATTGCATAGATAAACAAAAATAAACAAACCAAGTTAGCATTCTTTGTTTATTACAAATGTTTACATGTAGTTTAATTTGAAAACAGATTTATCATTGACACAAAGTTAAAGTAGAATAAATTAGAACAACTCATAATAATTGCTTATTTGTGCCCAAGAATTTGGCAGTATTGTTATTTATTCTTATTACATACATTATATTATATTATATTATATTCAGCATTCATTTGCTAAATATATCTTAAAGTTGAACAATTATGTCTTTTTTCACATGATAGGCATGTTTTTTGCTGTAGCATTATTGCGATGTTTGTGATGCTGAAACATGAACTGGTCGACTAAGAACCTAGTTTACTGAAAGGAAGGCTGAGTTTTACATTGCACAAAAATTAGAAATCACCACATACTTAGCTGTTTCAACATTGCAGCTGTGGTAGCTTACACGGTACACCTCGAGATTGTGCCTGAGACGTTTTGATGTATGATGGATTTTCCGTTCTTAAATGATTTGAAAATTATTAGTGATTACTCTTAAATAGCCTAGAATAAATAAATGTCTTTCCCTTTGCAATATATCAGAGGAATAACTCAGTACAGAGTAAACAATCCCACCAATGGCCAAAATTTGCATCTTCCATCAGACACTAATTTTTTAAACAATTTTTGTGCGAAAATTTGGCCAATGATTAAATATTCCACTTGCTTCTACTTGCTTACTGACCAGTAATTTAATATGCAATGCTGGTCAGTAAGCAATTCTTTCATGTGGAATATTGAATCACTGGCAAAATACTCAACAATAAACTATACTGGTCCCGGTTGCAATAATATGCCTACATTTTGTGATTACCTAATATTAGCTAATAGATTTGTATTAAAGTTGAAAACATGTAAAAACTGAAGTGCCATCTTTCTTATTGATATTGTATTAATGGTCATAATGTCATAAGATTTTGCCAGGCAACTTGGTCCGTATCCCCACTTGAATACAACCTGTGAGAACTGTCCAGAGAACTGTCTTTTGGGATGCTTAGGGTTTTACGTTCTTACAATCAAAACCGCCAAGATACCGCAAAGCAATTATAAACTTAAACGAGATCAACTTTACTCGAATTTGAAGGTTCAATCAATATTGCACAGCGTCTTTGATAAAAAAAATTCAGAGTGAAACGCATAGCAGGCAACAGGGAAAGTGTCTTAAAAATTTAAAAAGCAGTTTCTTCAAACTTCATTCTACAAAAACTCCGGATTGATGTGAGTGAAGTCAGATTACTTTACATTACTGATTTTTAACCAGTGGAAGCTGCATGTTTTATCAGACACTTCGTCATTGCTAATCTGAGTGGTTTTATTTAAACCCTTAAAACCTAAGTTGATCATTAATGCAGTTTTAATGAAAAAACACTTGAACATTTAAATCTTATATCAATAAGAAAGCTGGACCTGTCTGGCAGTATTATAATCTAGATGAGACAGTAGTTGTTGGGCATTTCCTCTCGTAATCAGGTAAATACTCATTTTGATTTAAAAGCTCTTACATCCGGTAATCTCAAGATTACAAACGGGAGAGAAAGAACAGATCGAAGTTTGTTAATGAAATATCATCATTAGGTGAAAACTTTGTGGTGTATCTGAAATACGGTATGTTTTGTTTCCTTTTCTAAAACAAATAAGCTTATATTATATCAATTAAAATAATCTACAAATTATTTTGTGAACTCTTTAAGAGTACCAAATGTGATCAAATGCCGTATTATATTTTGTCTTCTGGTTTGCAGAGGATATCAAACGGAGATATTTCTATACTTTGGGTCTGTGACGAAATCGCTCTCAGCAATTGACTCTTCTGTGGCAGCTTTGGACAAAGAACAAGGAAAGTAAACCCAAGCCTGCATGTTTACACGTACATCAGAAAAAATCGTCTTTCAAATAGGTGAATCTATTTTATTTCAACATGGAATCTAGCAGATTCAACAGCAACGTCATATCAGCTGACCACATTGTTACTTCCGGATGGGAAGACGCACAAGCAACCACTAATGACGCTTTCATGAAAAAAGTTGAAACACTTTTGACTTTTAAAATAGCAATTATTGTCAACAGGTACTGGTTTGCTGCACTGGTACCCATTGGTCTGGTGGGTAATACTTTATCTTTTCTTGTAATGATTAAACCTAATAACAGAAAATTATCAACTTGCATTTACATGGCGGCCATAAGTGTCAGTGATAATATAATGATGTACATATGCCTTCATGTTTTTCTTATTGACGTCATGGAGACCCATAAATGGCATAACATGGAGTGTAAATTTAAGAATTTGATAGCCTTCGTTGCCCTACAAAGCTGTACTTTCCTAATTCTGGCAATGACCATGGATAAGTACATTGCAATAAAATGGCCACACAAAGCAGCAACTTACAGCACACCAAGAAGAGCCAGAATTACTGCAGCATATCTCTTTGTTGGCTCATTTATTTATAACATTCCTCATCTTTTCCTTTCAAGTTTTATGGGTGATATGTGTATTGCTTATGGAGTTGATGGTCTCTTTACTAAAGTGTATTCTTGGTTTAGTTTTGTTCTCAATGCAATAATTCCATTCACTTTGTTAATATACATGAATTTTGTCATTGTTAAAACTGTTAGAAGCAGTAGAAAATCTTTTAGAGACATTGATAGAGGGATGGATGCAAGACAGAAAGCAATGAAAAGTGCTGAAAATCAGTTAACAATAATGTTGCTCTTGGTAACTGCTTTGTTTTTGATTTTGCTTTGTCCAACCTATGTCAGATTTATTTATTTGGCATTTGCTGATCCAACTACACCCCTTGAATATGCCAATCAGATCCTCATATTTCAAATTACCATCAGACTTTACATGACCAACAGTGCGATCAACTTTTTCCTGTATTGCATCAGTGGAAAGAAATTCCGAAATGATTTGAAGGAAATATTATGTTGTTCTGGTAAACCACATCCTTCTGGCAACTCAAGAAGTGAGGAATCACATTCAACAGAAATCAGCAGTGTTCGGCCAAAGACTTCTGCTTAGAATCTATGAAGACAGAAAATGTTACCCACAAATAAAAGCGCTTGGATTCAATTAGGTACCGCCACTTGAATCAGTTTTCTCCAAGGAATATTCATTGTCCACAGTTACATATTTTATCCTTCCCGACTAGTCCTTCCACTAGTCTTTCCTGCGTGGTCCTTCCGGAGAGGGACGGGGGACGGGGTAGGTGGCTCCCCTACCTACCTGGCTGGAGAGAAGTGGAAGGCAGGGTTGATCCCCTACCACCCATCACATTAGGAGATTTCTTTTGAATTAGGAGGCGAAATTCCGTGCAAACAGGCCAATTAAATTCCCTGTTTCACACTTCTGTAGATTTAGTGAATAGGGGTTGTACCGTGGCAGACCAATGATTGGTTCAGGCGTAATTCCCAATTTTCTCCTATTAATATGTTGTTGATTTTGTTGTGTTCCCTATTTCTCCTAGTGTTCTTTACTAAGTGTTGTTTAATTTGATTAGTAACTTTTGTAGTGAGCAAGCTACTAGATCAAACCGACTCAGCAAGCGCACAAGAAAAATGTGTATTGGTGTCCGATCATTTACATCACATCTTTAAAATAACACTGCAGAATTAGCCGTGCTTTTCTCTTTTTATCACAGCACTTCGGGTAATATCAGTGTTGTAGATTTACTGTGTCTGTGCCAGTTACGATATAGGTTACGATGATGTATCATCCACGTGGATTTACTACCCCTGCTATATTATTTTCAGATATTGTTATTAGAATTACATATATGTGAGTTTGAGCAATTTTACCATTTTGGGTTTTTGTTGACTAATGATATAAATATCAGTAAAATGACCATTGAATGTTTGAAATTATGTGAAATAACTGTAAAAGAAGATTTATTCCAGACTGTAGTTTTTCATGTGGTGATTTTTCATTGGCCGATCGGTTAACAACAGTTCTAGATGAAGTCTAAAGTCTAGCGAAACCTTGTTTTCAAAGCCACTGCAAACAGTCCACATTTGAGTCGTCCAATGTTAAGTACATGTACAATTAATGTCGTTATAGATAAAGTATACTATTCACCGTGCCGCACAATATAATTAAATTATGATTGTATTGGGTGTCTTCTTTCAATTGAAGTCTGACCATACTAAATTTGGCAAACCAATGTAAATTGTTCGCACTTGGGGCTGGGACATCAAATGCTTATTTGTACAAATAACATCTTTTGTGAAAGAAAAGGATGCACAATGACTCTGCAACATAACATTTCCTAGAAAGCATGAAGGAATTTGTCTCGACAAAAAGAGTACAAAGAAAAATGTCTTCACACTGAAGTAAGAATTTGATGTCCCAGCCCCAAGTGTGAACAATTGACGACGACGAATTACTATGTTAATAACACATTACCTCATTAACACATGTATTGACATCAAATTTTCATTGGTGCATGTTCGACTATTTTTTCTGGGTCTGGTTTCCTGATCGATTTGTTGAGAGTACACTTGGTTAATCAACTGATACTGAGACACTTGACACATGTACTGATGATATCATGGACCAAATCAAATGAAATAATGGAATTCAAACTTAGCGTCCTTTCACACCTGACGACGACGATACATATTAATCAATATTTTTCTCGACAGGAATAGGCGCTGCACCCATTTCTGACAACAAAGAAAAATGGGTTGCATGGTTACCAATGAGACCATTCACACTTGATGACAAGAAAATAAAGTCGTTGTCGCCAAGTGCGAACAGACCCTTAAGTCTGTGAGGTACTTTTCGGAAGCTGGGGCACGAGCAGTATTAAGTATGGGATGCGGACCCTAGTGCCTGGCAAAAGTCTTATGACCTCATGACCAATAATAGAATATCAATAGGAAAAATTGCACCTTCAGTTTTTTCACCTTTCCAAGTTTAATACAAATTTATCAGCTAATATCTGGTAATAAAAAATGTAGACATATTGTAGTAACTGAAAGCAGTATAATTTATTGTTGGGTATTTGGCCAATGACACAATATTCCTCTTCCTTCCTCATGCTTATTGACCAGTGGTCCATATTGGACTATGGGTCAGTAAACAAGTGACAATGCCCTATCTGTGACCATTTTCTTACTTATTACCAACCATATACGTAGTAAGAGGGAAGGTAATATCTTTTACTTTTGTTCACATGGGGTAAGTGGGTCAGGTGGTCCATTGTCTGGGGGTTAGGTCAGATGGGTTGGATCACAGGGTTTAATTAGTCCATAGTCTAGGAAAGAGGAGAAGATTGGGTCAGGGGATCAGGTGATCTAAGATTGGGGGTAGGGTTCACTTGACCACCTGGGACCACGAACTATTGATCCAGCCATTGATGAAGTTCTGTTGAAAAATTTGTGATAACATACTGACTGTCATTATAACTGCACTTATCTCAACAAAATTGAAAAATGCAAGAATTAAAGGATATTGTAGATCAGTCGAGTTTTTCCTAAATAACACAAATCTGACATTTCTGGCATTTTTGTACAAAAACTGACCACGAACCAAGAATACGGTTACTGAAGCTTACAATGCGTCTGCTTCGAAGGAATAAAGTCGGCATTTGAAACAATCAAATAGCTTTAATTTTGAACAATGTCTTAATTCTATTAAATTTAATCATTTCTTGTGAGATAAATACTCGATTTCGTTGCGACAACACTGTTTACATCTTACAGAATACTTTTGTCGCATGCTATTAACTTTTCATTTGAAAATAAAATAATGGTTGAAACATTTCAAGGTGACATCTAAAAATAGTTGGAAAGTCGTGCCCAAAAACTACGAAGAGCTCCAAAATTGGTAAAAACTTATTCATAAACTCATACACACAAATCATTTACATAACATTAAAATACAGAGAACGAACCTGACTGAGGTTCAAGAGGAATATTGAGTCCCATAACGGATAATGCAACTAAAAGCCATTCACTGTTAAAGTAATATAGCTTACCCAATTCAATTTGGTTAATTGACAGTATTGTGTTCACGAAGGTTCTTCTTTCCAATAAAAGTTAAGCTGTGAAACCAATTTAACGGTGAAACCTGGTTTGCAATGTGCTCTTCAGATTTGGAACTGAACAGGACATCCTGGGTTTAAGCGTGTTTTTGGCTGAATTTTTGCCAAAACATCATATTATTTAGCGCTATGTCCTTACATTTTAGTTTAGCTGTTGGTTAAAATATCACGCCAATTGGACAAATTATTCTTGAGGTACAGAGATGTACTTAGAGCAGTAGAACTGTTTCAGAAAATAAATTAACGGTGTCCAGTAACATGTGTATGAATGGTCCTTGGAAAATTGACAACATAGAGTGCAAGGAAATACATTCACTTTGGATCTGTAAAAATGCATTGCAATCAACAATTGCCACGAAATGGCCCTCTCAGATTTTCATTTATTTACATGTCCTTGTAAAACAAAGACAAGTTTCATATGAAACTGTTTCTCTGCATCGACTGCAAAATAATGTTACAAGGACAATCGAGTTATTCACAAAAAATATTGAATTGACAGTAATGGTGATATTGGCATCAAAGGCTTTACTACGTGAAAACAAAACGTCCAGTAATGAAATGCTACCCTGGTGAGTAAGCCATTCAGGTCTTATGATCTCCTCTCTGACCTATTAAGGCTATCAAGGTATGTACAACTTGGGATATCCACAAATAATCTTTTTTTCTTGCACTTTTTCAATCCTGGACTTAGAGCATTTAATTAGAACTAATACAGCATGACCATACACAGATCTTAGATCTCTGAAGTAGCATATGTCTCATCAAAGGCTTAGGGAGAGGAGAGCAGCAGTTCCAAATGGCTGCGGTTCTAGATTCAATGCATATTGGGGTAACATTATGTTTCCGTTTTATCTTGTTTTCGCATAGTAAAAGCCTGTGATGCCAATACACCATTATTGCCAATGACTTTCAGGAAAAACAACATTTGTGGATATCCTCAGTTGATTGATATTTCAACAGTCCATAGTCATGACTTGGGACCCTTTCCCAAACTAGACTAGGATTACATTAATCAATTCATACACTGCTCTGGTCGTTGCCCTCCAAAATGTACCAATGAAGTCTATTCTTACTGATTCCACATTGGGTTCACGGAAAATTCTGATGTGGGCCTTTTTATCAAAATAAATAATATCAATAACCTTTTTCCTTAAAGGAAATTACAAAATAAAATTATTTTTTGTCGGTACCAGTCAACTCACACTTCTGGTAATAACATTCAATATATTCAATATATATTCAATATATTTACATGCCAATCAGTTCTAGATTCCTGTTTTAAATCGACACTGGTACCCCTCTAAAGTTACAATAAGTTTTTAGTCTTCTGTACTTTTAGTTTGGTTCACCAAGAAGTAGACTAGAAAACTAGGCCACACCTTTCTTGAAGACATTGAAAAAAATCCACCACATATTTTCTTTGGAGATCTTTTTGCAGAGATAGTACAGAAAGTTATGAAACTATAATACTATTAAATGTCGAATCAATTTGAAAACTGTTCAAAGTGAAACAAATTTTGAATTGATGAAATAAACTTGCTGTTTTTTCATTGGGTTTTTAACAACAAAACAAACCAATATACGACCTTTAAAAGAGCAGCAGATAAATCTCATTCGTTAAGTATTAGTTGTAAGAACCAACTTAGAATTTGATTTTGGATCTCACCTGATATCTTTGGCAATGGAATTTCCCCATTGTTTTATCCCTTTGCAACTAATACCCTGTCAGAATATTTCTAGCAGTGTGAAAGCTGGGATATGTCCTCAGAGGAGTGTTAATGACACTAACTGAAATGTATGCGTAACAAAAATTACAACACAAAAATATTCTCTTAACAATCTCATAACAATTCAAGAATTGGTGCGGAGTCAAAATAAGGCATGAAATACACAGTTTACTGATTTATTGATGGTACAAAAGTCGACATGTTTCGCCTGTAGTGGCTTTCCAAGATCACATTGCGTGTTATACCTACCGTGATACCAATCAGATTGTATGCTAAAAACTCCTGTTGGGTTATCAACGTTCAGAGAAATGTCATAACAATAATAGTAAAATTAGTATACTATTATTTGGACAATACAGTAAATCAAACTTACAAGATGTCATGCAGATGTAAAGATATAAAGAAATTCAGATGTATGGGTTGAAATTTCAGTACACGTCCATGATTTTAATGAAAGTAAAAAATCTTTAGACACACTCGTATGTTTCGTATTTTGGTTTTGGATTTTGCTGAATTAGATGAATTAGACTAATTCATCTAATTGCACATGGATACTAGAATTGACTATTCATGGAAAGGTGAACTCTTCATTTGTATTATGCATGGTGTAGTTCACTGTTTATGGATAATGTAGCATTATACAAGGAAAGTGCAAAATGAATGAACACTCTCTGTGGATAGTGAAAAATGAATTTGCAGTATCCATAGATAGCTAAATACTTTATGCGTGCACAAATTACTATTCATAGATAATAGATTCCATTATCCATGAAGCACTTGTCTAATTCAACTAATTAGATGAATTCAAAACCAAAATAGGAAAAACACGAATGCTGACTATTAACCGTTCTTGGAAACAGCTTCATGAAGATTCAAAGCCCTCGACTGATGTAAATTAGATCTGAAATGCTCTGATAAAATTCGTTCACATTTTAGCACGTTAATTTTGATATGCCTTCACATCGAGTTTTTCCTTATGAAGATGTATTCTATAGAATCTGATGAATCATTGAAGCATGAATTTAAATGTTCTCTTTGTTACCTGTGTCTTTGTGGCACTGTGCTAGCAGCAACTCTGCCTCTTACACAAGAGGTAGTGGGTTCATCTTCTACGCTTCTTTTATAAATTCTGCAGAATTTTATCAGGAAAAACTCTATTGTTTGAATTAAGAAAATGATATGGCTTACAATCAGCTCCCTTGTGGGTCAACATCTCATATTTGTGAATCTTTTAGAAGTTATTAATTCATTCATTTTGGCATCAGATGTTACTTGTAGTAGATTGTATCGTCCTCGTCCTTATCTCCACTCACTATCTATATGATCAAGGTCTTTCATCTAGGCTTTACTTAAGGGTATGGCCGAAGTTTACAATGATCACTTAAAGCATTGTACTTAAGGAGAAAATCCGACAGCTGGTATTTCAGTGGTTTTAACTTCAGTTTTGGAGTGGGCGCATTGAAAAGCTGATTCAGCGGGGGATTGGCCCGCTCAGTCCACACTCGAACACCCGAATCAATTCATCTACATAATGAAGGATTATTTCTCATACTTTCCGCAGTCATATATATTTATTTATTAAAGTTAAATATACAAAGCAACTTAATAAAGGGATTTTTCACTTCTTTCCATTTGGGATTCAGTTTTCCCTAATTGACTATCACTGAATTCACTGGATTGAATGAATCATGACAAAGTCCAAAAGTTGTATGTTAACCATCATGGCTGCTATTAGTTACATTGAAAAATTCCAAAAGGTCTGATAAATCACTGAAGCATGAATTGGGATCAATTTAAATGTTCTCTCTGTTACCTGTGTCTTCATGGTGCTGTGCTGGCATCTCTGCCACTTACAAAAGAAGTAGTAGGTTTGAATATCATTTTTTACAATTTCTTTTTCACTCTGTGGAATTTCTACAGAATTCCATTTGGAAAAACTCGTATATGACAACACAGCACAAAATAATTTTATATTCAGTGAATTGACGTCACTTTTAATAACTTTCGAGAACTCCTCCTCAAGTGTTCAACAATACTTGTTCCCATTTTTCTGTAAAACCGACAGTCTTCTGTAATTAACTGAATATTATGTGTAATTTTTTTGTTGGAATATTATATTTGATGGTTATACGGGGACTGATGTATTAAATGGTTATTGTATTTACAGTCTTCTGTCCACAGAGATTTCTTGTTCAGAATTGTTTGCCTACAACACAGCTTCACAGAGACCTGAATAAAACTTGACTTGATGAGTCAAACTAGGCGAAAACATCTGAACACGAAATCTCGAATGAACCGCGGGACAGACATCACCATACAAACGATAAAATCAAGTGTGCGTCTGCTGACCGGTTGTAAACGTACTTAAAATACCAATAATAACCATATGAACCAAATCTTTATGAAAACATACCTACTGGTGTGGAATGTATACATGAAGTAAGACAACCAATAATATTGATGACGTCAAATACATGTGTACTTTTTATATCAGATTCAGAGCGTTACACGGAATAAATAATCTTACGACACGGGAAAATGGTATTTTGTCAAGGCATGTTTACACTGTACGATTTGCGACTGTGATTTATTTTTGCTTGTAATTGGTTGTGCAGGGGCTGGTGATGTTCTCTCAATTGCACAATGTGAACACTTGCATTCGAGGTTTTCGTTTTCAGCACAAATCTGGCATTTCTGTACGAAATTGACATCAAGGATCTAGAAATGATCAGGTCCATTCAACACTTGTCTCGGTGGCAGAGTGGTTAAGGCATCTACCTTCTAATCCCTTGTTGGCTGGTGTTGTGAGTTCGATTCCCACTGTAGGCAACTTTATTTTTTGCTGTTCAAAACCCTTGATGTACAGAAATGCCAGATATGTGTTCAAAACGAAAACCTCGATTGAATCCTATGCAACCCGTTAGTTGCGATAAGAAAAAGTCACAGTCGCAATCAGACGGTTTGAATGAGCCTTCATGCGTTTATGATAATTATGAATCTTGAGGCCTTTTTCATAAAATTAACAGCAATATCCTCCTCAACGTTTAAAGTGATTTTTTTTAAAATTTTAGTATTAATTTTTTGTGAGTAATCTGGCAAACTTAAAACAATGTGGAATTTAAAATGGAACATTGATCACGGTTTAAACAATATACTATTGTATATTTTGGCACAATGTGGAACAAAGTCTGTTAAGTATTTAGATATTTATGTAAATTGAGACAAAATTGAAACAATTCTCACTATAAAACCGTACGCTTTAGGAAACGAGAGTACAATGAACTGGGACAGTCGAGTTTTCCCATAATACACAAAGTTGACAACTTTGGCATTTTTGTACAACTTCTAATGTAAATAAATTGGAAACAGTTAAGAACCTAATGAGTTTCATAGTAACTTTATATTCGTAATGGTGTTTTGAATTCTAACTGATGTGATGAATTTCTCTATCTACCATATTTTCAAATTTAGGCGAACACAAAAATGTCAACATTGCCAACTTTGTGCACTACAGGAAAACTCGCATGAGATCAGAGTATTACTTTTGGTTTTGTCAATTGTAAAAATATATTTACATTGGATAAAACAAACACGTTTATTTTCAGTATATTTGAATGTATGTACATTGGTTTCAGTTAAGGTTATTCACACATACCGACACAGAGACAAACACTGATAAAAGTTAAGCATTGTGCCAATGGATCAGAACGAAATTCGGGCTAAATGGGTTCCAGACCCATTTAGCTCGAATCTCAGCCCGTCACCATTAGCACAATGCTAAACTTTATCAGTCTGAATATCGGTGTCTGTGTCTGTGTCGGTGCTTGTGAACAAGTTGACCGCAAATGGCACAAAATCTTCTGAAGCTTTGCCTGTCAGCTGAATGCACACACACTGCAAGTTTGCGCACACACTGCAAGTTTTGGTGTGGAAGTGAAATGTCTGTCTGCCGTGCGTATCAAAACAATTCTCTCTGAAGCAAAGCTTCAGAAGTAATAATCTGATGTTGTGGTTTTGGTAACGGTTCCCAGAAAACCGGCATCAACATCCGAAAAATTCACTACTTATCTAAACACAGAAAGGAAGAATGGTATTCTCAAGAATAGCAACAGTTGTTCTGTTTTACCGAAACTTGCATCAGACTTCTCTTCCTTCATTCCCATTTTATCACGGCTTTGTTGGAAACTTTGGTGTGGATGCAGAAGACCTAGTGTCCACACAACAGAGTAGCCCAGCCTCTCTAATGACAACTATTTACTCCTTATGCCTTATTGACAAGCATTTTATCATAAGATCTACAGTAATATCCAGTACTACATTATGCAATGGGAAACAGCAGGAAGAATATAGGTTCATCTGTGTCAGCAAAGTAATTTGACAAATATTATTGTCGTAGTAATGAAAATAAATTGTGTAAATAAGTAAATGAACTGTGTCTTCTAAAGTACGGTAACTAGGCAACCCACTGTTTCGAAAGCAGTATCTGAGTTTTCTCTAAATGACTTAACAGAAACAGTCCATATCTCACAACAGATATATTCCTCCATGCAGTAATAGAAATAAAATGTCCATGACTAACTCTGGTTTGGTATCTGTTCAATGTGGTGAGTGGCAACAGGTGTCCGACCAGAGGTAGTACTGGAAATGCTCTTAGCATTACTACCACTGGTAATATTTTTGTCACCAGATGGGTAATATCCTTCATAACCAGACCATTTTTGGACTTTGTCATGATTCATTGAATTTGCTGAATTCAGTGAAAGCCATTTAGAGAAAACTCTAATAGGCTACCTAAGGGCTAGTTGTTTTGATACCTGATTTAGCACTATCTTTCTGACGCCAGATTTACGTGGATTAAGAATTTCGCCTTGTACTTTGCAACTAATTTTGGAGCCGTCTCAAAATAAGCTTCTGACTAATTCTATACTTTATAAATTACCTCTCAGTTCGATCTCTGACCCGTTTTCCATTGTGTCGTCCCTAGTTTCTTCTGCGCAAGATTACTTAGAAAGTAATTCCCGCATTTGCAAATATCACACAATGGATATTTTGAAAACGTCGCAGTGTCGCTGCGAGGGATTTTTAACACTTATGGTTTGTTTACACTTAACGTCTGCTTAACGATTTCCTTACCATAACCCTTCTGTAGAAACTGAAGCATCAGACGCATTAATTTTGCAGGGAATCTTAGGTTACTGTAATCCTTTAGACATAGTGCTAGTTCCTAAGTCCAGGGTGTCCTTCATGGTAACTGGACTGTCCTGACGCATAAGCACTGGTTGAACTGTCTGTGTTTGTATGGCTTTGTATGACACATTCTTTTTATGAGAAATCTTCAGGGATTCCTTTCCCCGGGCGGCACCCCCACACCCTCCACCACCTCCCCCGGTTGGGCTCCCTCCCCGGGGTCCAGCGAGCACCAGCTGTCTCTTCTCCCCGTCCTGAGAGAAGAGTTCCTCATCTCTCCAGAAGCACACGATTCTGGAAAACTCACGACGAAAGTTGACATTGAACCATCCGTAGACAATCGGGTTGAGACAGGCAGAGATCATGGCCACTAAGTGAGCCACTGCGAAAGCGAGAAGGAAATTCTTGTACATAAAGATAAAGTAGTTCATGTCAGCGAGAAGATTGAGCAGTGTCAGAGGGAACCAGCACAGTGCGAACATGATAGCGATGGCCATAAGTAGCGTGGAATTCTTCCTATGACGCTTTGCCTCTTTCATAGCACGATTCATCTCCATTGGGGTCGTTGGATTCTGGAAAGAAAGCACCAAAAGACGAATTATTAGGTTGTGAAAAAAGCTTCACCAGGTGGTTCGTTTGCTCCCTTCGCTCCCTGGGGGGCGAAGGGGAGCGAAGGGGTGAAGGGGGACAAAGGGGAGCCAAGTGTACTAGGCCCCACCACCTGCGGCAACAAAAAGTTTAATTACAACATATAGTGCTTAGGTGTCCCTGCCACCTGCAGATAGAACTGTCTTCCCATGTACAGTCACTAAGTGACAAAAGGCCTTCGTAGGTCCCCACCACGGGTCCAAAATTTTGGGGCAAAAACCGTCAATCAACCACTAAGGTGACTCTAACGAGCCACCAATTATTGTAAGCTACCAAGAGGAGATAATGCCTCAATTTTTACTTATTACGAAGTACGAGAGAATGTAATGTTTTCAGTTTGTTCACCGGGGAGGGGTGGGGAGAGGGATTGGAGGGAGGGGGAAGGAACCCTGGACAGGACCTAGGGATAGACCCCTCCCTCCCTCACCTGCCTCCTCCCGACCCCCCCCCCCACCGCCGAGGACTGACTATGCCGTGGGTGGTATGCTTCTTGTGGTCACGCAGGAGGACTTTCTTGTGTAATTGTGTTTTCAAAGTGATTGATTTGAATTCGCAGGTGTTTTAAAACCTTGGACGAGAAAAGTCCTACGTTGTGGCACTGCATTCAAAGTCCACAGAGACTGGATACACAGTACTACTTCTCCCTTGATTAAGTTTAGTTTCGTATTTAATCAAAACAAATGACGCAACTGACATGAGGCCATAAATGTAAATGGAAGCAAGTTATTGTCTAATGAGATCTTGCATATCAATCTAATATTACATTGCTTGTGATGAAAACAAATTATATTACTTAATATTTAGTATGGAGATTATTGAGCGTAAATTACACAAAAAATATCTGGGGAATGAGCCGTAGGTGTTCATCATGATAATAATAATAATGTGATAATTCTCCAGTGGGGAGTCGCATTAATTACCGACCGCGTACGTAGTACGACGGAGAGGTACTGTTTTCACAGGCGTGAGTCTGTCTGTCCACAGGGGGGTACTCAGTCCCAGCTGGGGGGTACTCAGTCCCAGCCAGGGGGGTACTCAGTCCCAGCCAGGGGGTTCTCAGTCCCAGCCAAGGGGGGTACTCAGTCCCAGCTGGGGGGTACTCAGTCCCAGCCAGGGGGGTACTCAGTCCCAGCTGGGGGGTACTCAGTCCCAGCCGGGGTGCTACTCAGTCCTGGCTGGGGGTACTCAGTCCAAGTCCAAGTCGGGGGCTCAGGCTTAGTATCCCCCCCCCCAGGACTTGCCACGCCGCGGTCGGTATGCCTCTTGCGTTCACGCAGGAGGACTTTCTTGTGAAAACTGATTTGATATGTCTCGGCTGAAGGGAAGCATCTTTATGATCCAAAAAATACTATAAGGGTTTCCTCACACTTATCAAATGCGAATTTAAAAATGAAAGCGGAAACCAATAATTCAACAAGAAAATCCTCCTGCATAAATGCAAGAGGCATACCGACCGCATCGTAGCAAGTTCTGGGGGGAGGGGTACTCAGATTGAGTACCACCCCACTGGCTGGACTGAGTACCCCCCCCCCTGGCTGGACTGAGTACCCCCCCAGCTGGACTGAGTACCCCCGTGGCTGGACTGAGGCCCTCCAGCTGAACTGAGTACCCCCAGCTGGGCTGAGTACCCCCCGCTGGACTGGACTGAGTACCCTCCCACCGTTAACAGACAGACACCTGTGAAAACATGACCTCCCTCCGTACTACGTACGTGGTCGGTAAATATAGCGGACACGAGTTCACATCATAGAAAAGTTTGCTCTTGTTTTGAGTGACCAAATCGAGTTATTCACATTCGGCGAAATTGACTAGATCTAGCACATTGAGCTGTACGTCACACAAGTTCCGTGGAATTAGATAGTTTGCAATTTTCACTGTTAGATATAATTGAGTTTTCCCTAATATGTTTTCACTGAATTCAGTGACAAAAAAAATTGTAAAATTGAGATGATTGCTGTATTTTAACCTGCTGCCTCTAGTGTAACAGACAGAGATGCTACTACTGAGCCAGGAATGCAAAAGCAAGAGAGGATCTTTAAATTGACCCCAATTCATGTTTAAATGATTCATCAAATTTCCTGAATTTGCTGAATTCAGTGGAAGTTATCAATACATAAGACGAATTACTGTATAATTTCTATTTAAATTCGATCTAGTAAGGCTCTGTGTGTCCTGGTTAGGTGCGAGTGGAGATAGTGGATTCAATTGTAATTGCATAAACCTCCACACATGTCAAATGATACAGCACAGGCGCCACCATAAGGTTCTCATAAAATCAAATGAATTTATATAAAATTTCCTGAAGTGATAGGGAAAACTCCATTGCCTCATGCACTATGCGGTATTTTGATGAATTATAAGGATCTTCTCCCGTTCGAATCCCGGCATCACATGCGTGTAGGGAATGTGACCTGGAGCCATGCTGACCTCTATACAGTCAGCAAGTGTTGCACCAGAGGTGAATGTGAGGAGTAGTGCACAGGCAAGAAAGCGTGCAAGCAAGAAATCCACCCTGGCTTTGAAACCCAGGGGTATCAGTGGCCCCACGAAAAACACTTATGTCTTCCAAAAATTTTTAACAAAAAAAGAAAAAATAAGAATCTGTCGAAGATCAAACCACATTTTCTCTTTCAGAAACTGTAAATACAGTAATGGCCAAGAATAACACAATCTCACTACTCAGAAAGAGTAATTGATAAGATAATAACCTGTAGTATCCGAGTCTTGAGGAAGTTACATATCCTCCAGTGGATGATAATGAGAACAACAACAGGAACGACGAACTGGAGCAGCATGATGACGGCTGCGTACACCGTCCTGGCCGTACCGGAAGGCCACACCTCCAGGCACATCCGGTACTCGACGAACTGGATGTACTGCTTGTCCTCCAGGCGACTGTATACGAGCAGTGGGAGACCTATCAGAACACTCACTAACCTGAAATTCCAAAAGGGTCAGAGGACTTGATGGATCGTCACATGAAGATGAATGGCGCTAAAGCAGTGTTTACACGTAACGCTTTTGAGACCGTTTTAGTCAGTGGTGCCTTTTATCTTTTTTTACGTAATGTGTAAACAGCACCACAGGAATACCTTGAAGCCATTTTTAAACGGTCTGAATAACGGACTGAAAACTCCACATGTAAACATAGCTTAAGGAAATATGTAGCAAGGCAATATGTGCATACAACAAAAGTGGTGGATACTGTTTTTACTACAGTACAGGAATTCGAAAGCATGTGGATATTTTGCACACGTCGCTACAGAATAAACAATTCGTCATCCACAGTCACCCAAGAACCATTTGACAGTTTCTTGTCGAAATAGGACATATATTATCCGCAATTCATCATTGTCAGAGAATGGAAGGCGATGTGCGTAGGAGAGCTCTATGAATATTTCATTCTCATCCTTTAGATACATGTCAGAATTCCATTTTGAATAAATAAATTCAACGATAAATTATAGTTTTACCACTGGCACTCATTTTTTTCCTCATGTTTTTCGGATTGAACAGATTTTAATTAAATTATTTAATTAATTAAAGAATCTTTTGAAATAAAATTTAACTAAAGTAACCCTGCATGGCAACAGTTTCCAAGCTCCCGAATGACGTCATGATGCCAGATGATGATGCTAAATTTGTGTACAGAAAATAGCATTATTTCATCATGAGGATCACTTAATCTCTCGAATTTTCATTCGAGAGCTAAAAATCAGGGAGTAAATTGTCTTACCAGATGATGATTATGACAGTAAGTGCGACCCATTTCTTGGTGCTGTCTCTGATGGAAGATGGATACACAATTACCTGATATCTGAAACGACACAACGTTTGAATACAGCTTTTAAAAGTTTGTCTTGCAGTTTCAGGAAATGGCACGTTATTGCAAAACTTTCTACTTTCACAATGTTTATGTTTGAGTTTTTCACAAACTCTCCCCAATACAAGAATGCCAACATTATCAACTTTGTTTTGGCTCTCTCGTCAAAAATCAAATAGTTTAATAAAATGTGTAACTCTGAAATGTAATCCTTTAATAATCTGGGAATACAAAATCGGTAATAATGCCAACATTGCCAACTGTGTATGTTTGTGAAACACTCGACTGTTGCTGACCTCTATACAGTCTCACCAGAGGTGAATCTGATGACTAGCGCGCAGGCAAGAAAGCGTGCAAGCGAGCCATCCACTCTGGCTTTGAAACCCAGGGCAGACGTCATCAGAAGTCCAAATCAGGGGTATCAGTGGCCCCACGAAAGGGACTTATGTCCCCCAAAAATTTTTAAAAAAAAACAAAAAAAACTCGATTGTTGACGGACTCCTGATGACTGACAAGAATAGTGGGAATACACTGTTCCCAGCACTGAGAAGGCTCCTTTCTTTCGATGACATCTAATTCCCTTTTCAAATTAGATCATCCAACTCTTGCAGTCAACTTATTTTCTTTGGTTATTGCATGAAGCGAAGGCAACACGATATAAATCAATTTCCATTTCACAATTCCAAAAAGTAATTTGTAAATTTTATGCTGCATAGCACATATACCTCTCAACAAGCACCTGCGGATACGGACTTTCTTAGTGACCATATATTACAATGTGATTTTTCAATGTAATTTTTTTCTCGTTTCATAATTTTTTTTAAAAGTGTTTTGAAATGAAGCAGAATCAAAAATAATGATTTTTTATCGGAACACAAAACATGGAATATTATTAGTAATCTCAGGACAAACTACATTGTTTTTCAACCAGTTTGTACATTTTTCTAACTTCTTTAAGAAAGTTATTGATTTTGTATTGTAACCAAATATTTCTTTTTGAGATTTTCCACCGACTGCAAACTTATTTTTAAAAAATATTCATTCTTTGTCAATTTCTGTTTTTGAAATTAGTCCCTAACAAAGTCCGTATCTACAGCTTGATAAGCTTTTCCTCTGAGAAGGCGAATGCCTTTTGAACGATTTCACTTTCTCCTCCAATGCGGCATAAGAGTCTTGTTTGCGAATGGCCTAGAGAATGACAGTAATGAGATTTACTTCATTTCCTCAGCTGTGAATTATTAAACGCCTTCCTGTAATGTACACGGAATAAATGCCAAGGATTTTAGGGCCCGTTTACACCAAGCGTCAGAATCAATTTGCGTCAACACTGCGATGACGCTGGCGACACAGTTCTCATTGACCATAATGGAGTCGCTTGAGAATGGGGTTACAACCCATTTTGGAGTGACTCTATTGTGGTCAATGAGAACTGTGTCGCCAGCGTCATCGCAGTGTTGACGCAAATTGACTCTGACGCTTGGTGTAAATGGACCCTTAGCATTCCGTTTCAGCGAGAGATCGAGAGTATTTGAGCAAATGCAATTTAGATACCTCAAGCTTGTTTTGTAATTCAATTCTTGAAACGACGCGTTTTCAAGAAAAACTGTGTCAGTCGTAAATGTCACACAATTATTTTCATAATAGTTACTTAAAGTTACACAATCGAGTTTTCCCGTAATACACAAAGTTAACAATGTTGGCATTTTTGTATAACTTCTAATGTAAATAAATTGGAAACAGTTCTCAAAGTTATTTCAAATTTGTAATGGTGTTTTAATTTTAACTGATGTGATGAATTTCTCCATCCATCATATTATCAAATTTAGGTGAACACAAAAATGTCAACATTGCCAACTTTGTGTATTACGGGGAAAACTCGACTGTAAAGGAAGCAGAAGAAGTAGCTCGCGTGCAAGAAACCAAGACTAATAGTTTTCGTTAAAATGGTGACTTTAGGTCACGTTTACACTGAGCTCTTAGCGATGTAGCGATGTAAAATGTTCTCAGCGGACATCACTAAGAAATGGGTAGAAAATCCATTCTTAGCCATGTTCTCTAACGCTATGGACATCGCTAACGCTCAGTGTAAACGTACCCTTACAAGAATAAATGGTTTTTTATCAAATGAAGAGAAAAATTCCACTTAAGATTAGGCAGATAAAATCTAAGAAGTTAATATAAAATTCAAATTACTCTTAAATAGACAATTTACATGCAGAACGTATTCATACTAATTTATCAGGCATTAAATGCCAGTTAATTTTAACGACACAAAAATTTTACGAAAGCTAATAATGATAATTAATAGAATAAAAGAGAAGGAAAAAAAGAGGTGTTTACATTTTCATGTACCTGTCGAGCGCAATGGCCGTTATGGTCATCGTGGAAGCGAACACGTTGACGGCTTGTAACCATGGCACCAAGCGACACATGGCGTCACCTAGTGGCCAGTTTTTCAGCAGCAGTTTGACGAGGGTGAACGGAGTGCAGAAGACGCACATGATCATATCACTTATGGCTAAGTTCATTATGAACATGTTGCGTACTGTTCGTAATTTGCTTTTCCGGACGACTGAAACGGAAATGAACCGGAAGTGAGTTAATCAGAACCGTTTTTATGTACAGAACTTGAAAGGCTGCAGCTCGAAAGACTAGAAAACAAGAAAGCCTCTGAATTGAATAAATATCAAGGAGTGAAGAATTTCATTTGGTGGCTCGTATGCAGAAGTGTTTCCCCTCATGTTTCCCCATATTCCTTATTATCACCCATTAACTAACTGGTTGCAAGGGGCAACAATTGGTAACCAAGGATGGCCAATGATGAATCTTCAATGTTCTGAATCTTTCTCCCTCCAAAATGAGTTAAACACATCAATATATATATATCTGAATCATGAAATTTCTTATTATCATACATTAACTTACTGGTTGCTAGGGGCAACAATTGGTAACCAAGGATAACCAATGATGAAACTTCAATGTTCTGAAACTTTCCCCCTCCAACCATAAGCAAACCCCACCAAAATATAGCTGAATCATGAAATTCCTTATTATCACCCATTAACTTACCAGTTGCTAGGGGCAACAATTGGTAACCAAGGATAACCAATGATGAATCTTCAATGTTCTGAAACTTTCCCCCTCCAAC
>JBCAUG010708650.1:0-13428 GCA_038406175.1 Haplosyllis leylae
GAATTCGTGAGATTTCACCAAAAAATATTTCCCATTTAAAGAGCAAAGCTGTTTACAACAGCTCTGCTAAAAATTAATGCACCGTAAATCAAATATGTTCGCATGTAGGCGTTTCAAAAGTTTTATATTCGATCTGCATGTATGAGTAAAAACTATCTTGTTCCAGTCATTCGTTAAAAACTACACATCTCTCTATAACATTGTGAAGGGTGTGATGTTTTTCAGTTCGTGGTGCCTTCAGAAGCCTTATTCCCACCTCTTTCTGAATTTGAGACGGACGGACAGACAAACTCTTCAAAAACTTTGTATGGGAGTGCGACCATGAACCCAACCCTAATCAATAGTAATGGGATTGTGTTAGAAAAGGCCATAGGGCACAGCCAGCCAGGACTTGCTTCAGTTATTATTGGCCAGTAATCCCTTGTATCAATGTGGGAATAAACACGACTTATAATTGTTATCATTGCGCAACAGTAAACATATATGATTTGTTCCAAAAAAAGGCTAAGTCCGTAAACTGGTACATTGGTACATGCGTTGTCAACAAGACAACAGAGACAGCTGGTCAGTAAGGCCATTTGAATACCTGTTGTGACTGGGTTACGCAATTTTGACAGACGTTTTAAGTTGTATAAAATTGCGTTAGCATTGAAATCTGTGAAGAGTCTTACACCGGGTGACAGTGACGTAATTCTGGCAGACGTTTTTAAGTTGTATACAATTTCGAAAGGATTTGAGTTTTTGACGATAAGTGAACTGGCAGATTCAGCCAGATCTGGCAGATCCAAATTGGAGATTTATCTCTTTGTGTTTGTAGATACTTGGTATTAAACAAACGTGTATTCTGGCACCCGTCTGTTACCTCTATTTGTCATTTTCAATACCCTTTATGGCAGCACAAGTTTAAAAAAGCTAAATTTACATCTGCAAGATCTGGCAGAATCTGCCAGATCGCTCATCGTGAAAAAACGAGATTGAATTCGAGTTTTTCCATAATTGCCAGATTGAAAATTTGTCAGATCTGGCAATTAATTCTTACATTGTTTTCCTGTGTTAAATTTGTTTCAGTCACTCATAAATCTGGTGGAATATGCTACACAAACTTCTAATTAATAATATGATTGAAAACAATTGACATGTTAAGGTATGTGCAAGAGAATAAAATTTAAACTGAAACACAAAAATTCCAGATCTTTCAGATTTGGCAACATTGTATAATTATGGAAAAACTCGAATCTGTAAGGAGTCTTAAACCTCGGCCACGTGAAACTTTCGAAGTGCAATCACATTCTAGGTCACGTCGCAGATCAGGATTATACAGCAACGTTTTAAGTGGCTACCCTAATTAAGAAACAAAACCGTGTCGACATAGTCAATTAATAATACAGTTGTATCACATTTGCAAAGTCTGTATTTATCGTGAAAAAAACTGAACAGCAATTCCAAAGTCTCCATGCAGATGTCGTAATTAAAGATATAGTAATAAAAGAAACAACAGCTGTGTTGTAATCAGACATTTTTTATTTTGAATTTGGTATTTTATATCTCTTAGAGAGTGCAAAATTTCTTTGATAAAACTGTTTCAATTGGTCTTCGAATTCGTTTTTATTGCAGGGAGACTCCAAGTCCAGTGACTCTAGGAGAACCAAGTTCCCCAGTTTAGGGTATTGGTGGACCCCCTTTAGGTCCCACTGGACTTGGTGTCTGGGTTGGTGGACCTCCTTTAGGTCCTACTGGACTTGGTGTCTGGGTTGGTGGACCTCCTTTAGGTCCTACTGGAACTGGTGGCTGGGTTGGTAGACCTCCTTTAGGTCCTACTGGAACTGGTGTCTGGGTTGGTGGACCTCCTTTAGGTCCTACTGGACTTGGTGTCTGTGTTGGTGTTGAGGTAGTTGAGCCTATGTCTCCCTTGGTACCTGGTTGAGTTTGTTCACTTGTTTGTCTCTGAGTGGATCCAGAACCCTGTGTATCTCCAAATTCGCCTGACCCACTTCCGCCTGACCCACTTCCGGAATCATCGTCACCATTGGCAACTGCAAAGAAACATATCCTAATTAATTCTGTGACTTTTCTATAGAATATAGCACTGTTTATTTATGGATAAAGTTAATGGTTGTGATTTTTCTGTTTACTGATACCTCCACAGATGAGTTCCACGAGTTCTTCCAGGAATTCTGGAGTATCAAGGTCCATGATGCTGTCAACAACTAAAACACGTGACTCATCTCCAGCGATTCCAACCAGCTCATCATAATCAAACCTGCGTCTCTAAAAGAGAGAAGAACATGTAACCATTAGAATACTCTAGTAGTTCCATCCAACTCAGCATAATCAAACCTGCGTCTCTGAAAGGGAAAAGAACATGTAATCATTAGAATACTCTCGTGATTCCAACCAGCTCATCGTAATCAAACCTGCGTCTCTGAAAGAGAGAAGAATATGTAACCATTAGAATACTCTAGTGGTTCCATCCAACTCATAGTCAAACCTGCGTCTCTGATACATGAAAGTAGATATGACCATCGTAACACTTTAGCGATTTCAGACAATTCATACCAATTAAAATTATGACGCTCACAGAGAATTTTTCACTTTTGCATATCTCTGTTCAAGTTCTATTTCTTTCTTCAGCACTCTTGGGTAAATATTTTTTTTAAATAATTGAAAAATGTAAGTTGACTTTAGAAATTTGATTCAGTCTTACAACACTCAGAAGAGGATATCATGCTGCCAAGCTGTGAGCTTTAGTGGGATCCCTGAAGCTATGGGCGTTAGTGGGATCCCTGAAGCTATGGGCGTTAGTGGCATCCCTGAAGCATGAGCGTTAGTGAGTTCCCTGAAGCGTCAGGAGTAACAAGTTTGGGAGGAATAAACAGTTGGTGGGAACTTCCTTGGCAAGGGTGATACTCAAAACATTGGACTCCCATTAACATTGTTATTTTGATTTGCATTCTTGTTTGGCCACTTTGACTTCTGTATGAATCGACAACTGTTATTTATGTAGCTGACATTATCACTATAGATCCCAGTATTGAGTCTGTCTTCTTACCTTAACACCCACAACAATTATCTTGATGCCATAACATCAATGTGCAGCAGTCATTGTCTTACCCCAACTCCAATAACAATCGTCTGCAGACCTGACTCTCTGTGCAGCAGTCATTGTCTTACCTCAACTCCAATATCAATCACCTGCAGACCTGACTCTCTGTGCAGCAGCCATTGTCTTACCCCAACTCCAATAACAATCATCTGCTGACCTGAATCTATATGCAGCAGTCATTGTCTTACCTCAACTCCAATAGCAATCACCTGCAGACCTGACTCTCTGTGCAGCAGTTATTGTCTTACCCCAACTCCGATAACAATCATCTGCAGACATGAACCTATATGCAGCAGTCATTGTCTTATCCCAATTCCAATAAGAATCATCTGCAGACCTGACTCTCTGTGCAGCAGTTATTGTCTTAACTCCCACAACAGTCATCTTGATACCATTATACCAGACTGTATGTGCAGCAGTCATTATCTTACCTCAACTCCTACAACAATCATCTGGATTCCATACTCCCTGACTCTATGTGCAGCAGTCATTATCTTACCTCAACTCCCACAACAATCATCTGGATTCCATCATCCCTCACTCTCTGTGCTGCAGTCAAAGCACGTGGTTTGTTGTGAGATTTTTCATCAATGATCAGAAGTCCAATCCTGTAACACGATGACTTTTTAGGGTTCAGTGATGACAAAAACAGTATTTTCAAACAGATTTGAATAACTGTGCTGATCCTTTAGAACATCCAGGCATTACAATTACTGGTGTTCTTTTAAAGCCAATAGAAAGCTCTGAACTAAATGTACTGCTTACAAACATTTAAAACCTTGCTTTGTTTAAAGAACCATCACTGCGGTCCATTAGGAGATTTCTTTTGAATTAAGAGACCGAAAGCCCGTGCAAACAGGCCAATTGAATCCCTAGCCAGAGGGTATTAGCCCAAGGGCTGGGTTGTCTGTTGACAAAGCCCAAGACCAAGCTGATGCTTCCTATTCTAAAAGAATTAAAATTGAAAGTGAATTCAAACTTAAATTTCTTCGAATTCCATTCAAAACGAAAAAAAGACTTCCAAGTAGCCACCATCTCATCTTTGTTTTGTAACAAGGCCTGTGATTCGTTGAATTGAGTCACATGACCTGGAGGCCACTTGATTGTATAACCAAAACGTTTGGTCTGAAGCAGCTAAGACCGCACTGGCGTGTTGGAATATATTACCTCTCATTTCCTCTTGATAGTTCTAGACTCAGTGTAGTGTCTACCAACAGGTTAAGAGCTTTGTGAACTTGACCTCCACCTCCTTTGAATGGAATCTGGTCCAACATGTTGAAGAACATCTGTTTATCTTCAAAGGCGTCAAGTGGCATAACTTCAGTGGATTTTTTAGACCAACGGATTGTAGCAATGCGAGTCTGTAAAGAGTTGGACACTTTGCGAAACCTTGGTCAGATGGGTCAGTGAAGATGGAGAACAAGTACACCCTGAATAAATTTCAGTAAATTCTTCAATTTTTTAGCAAGTCAGATAATACTGCCCAAAGTTTCACAATGGTCTGGAAGAAACGTTTACTTGTACCAATTATTTGATAGTAGATCATCATTTCTGATACTAAGGAGATCTGACCTACGTGGAGATATTTCAATAATTATCTTTATTTCAATTTTTGATATGACCAACTTTTTTCCTGAGTAAAATAATGAAAATATCTCGACATAGGTCGGATCCCCTCCCTATCAGACATGATTATCTACCATCAAATAGTTTGTACAAGTAATGGTTTCTTCCAGAAACTTGAAAAACTAAACAAAAAACTAAAAAAAAAATTTTTTCATAGACGACCATTATAAAACTTTGGGCAGTATTTTCTGACTTCCTAAAACACGGAAGAATTTACTGAACTTTACTCAGGGTGAAGTAGGGAATGCGTATTCGAAAAGTTTCGCAGAAGAAAGTGAATCTGTTAAGCAATATCACACACCAGATTTTAAATTTAAACATACAGGACTTTTCTTACATCGTTAGGTCCATAGTTGACTCTATCCGTGACATCTTTAACAAACTGTATCATCACCGGCCAGTTTTCTCTCGTGATACTGTAGGTCGAATCCAACATGACGGCGATATCAGCTGGTCTCATGTTCTGACCACAAGAGGGCACTGGAGCTGCAAAATTAATATCGGAATAGTAATTACCGCCCGCATTCCGAAGGAATGGGGAAGGTAATGTTTTCAGTTTGTCTGTCTGTTCACCACCGGGGCCCTCCGGACGTTGCGAGCGGTATGCCTCGTGCGGTTTCCCGCAGCATTACTGGCTTTTTATATGCTTTTCCTGCTTTCCTAGATAGCGCCTTTGCAGGTATAAACAAATAGATTGCATCCAATAGAAATTCTTTATTCCACACACACCTCTCCTTGCATGACCTTATACAGTCACAGCAGCTGGTTTTGCCATAAGGGGACGCTCATCACCCTGACATACCCCTATTACCGCGCACCCCAAAATAGCTAGTAATGGAGGATTTTCTTGTTAAGGCTGAAAATCTACTTAATAGAGATGATAGTAAATGTATGTTTACGTTTTTCGTCAGTTTAATCACGTATCCTCAATGATATGGAAAATCATGCAGCTAGACAGTAAGAATGAGAAGAGAAATTCAGTCTGAGGCTCAGTTTCCGTAAAAGTTAGCTATTCGGGGTTTCCGTTTTCAACACAAATCTCACATTTCTGTACAAAATTGACATCGAGGGTTTTAAAAAAGTTCACTGGATTAGATTTCTAACTGCCTTACCCACTCAGCCAGTCTGTCAGTCCATGACAGTCTCAGATTTTTAGCCCCTTATACATTTAAAGTCATGCTCTATTGATTCTAGAAATGATCCAACTTCAGTTTAAGGATTTTCTATTCAACAAATGTCTCTGTGGCTCAGTGGGTAAGGCATTAGAATTCTAATCCAGTGATGGTTGCTGCTGTGAGTTCAAATCCCACTGGAGGCAACTTTATTTGTGTTGAAACGAAAACCTCGATTGTATATAACCAAGATAAGTGGTCTGACAACACAGCTCTCCGTCCGAACAATGATGAAATTTTACACGTAATACTTCACACAGCAGACTTATCAACAGCTTTTATAACGCCCTGTCACTCGGACTTGAGACCACAGATCCATCACTTAACCCACATCCTTTGTTTCCCGACCTGTGGCCAGTTGAGTTTCAAGCAAAAGGTCATTCATTTGATCCTAAAATCAATAGTCTGGTTTAAATACATTACAGTATCTGCCGGGGATAAGAGTGGTGGCTGAATCGAGTATAATTTGAAAAGAATTTCATTTCACTTGGATTCTTTGTTGCTGCCGACAAGATGGTAGTAATGTTTTTTCAGTTTTCTGTCTATCTGCTCTGGGAATGTATCCCATGAGGCACTGGGACAGGATCCACCCCTCTGGAAGGACCAGCCACGAAGGACTGGCCAAGAAGGACCTGCCAGAACAGGAACAGGAACAAAGGGCCGTGGTCGGTATGCCACTCACTGGAAGGCTTTCTTGTTTTTGGGGTGCATTTATTTCATACTTGCAGATAGGTTAGACCTAGAAAACATCGAATATAAGGCGATCAACACTTGACTACACATCTTTTCCTATTCTCATTGTCCTCATGCCAGGCTGTGTAATTGTGGCGTACGGCTGAGTGAATGAACCAGAGTACTGACCACAATGTATTACAGTTGGTCACGATCCAGACGTCAACACGCCACATTCCGATTCCAACAATACTTTAAAATTGAAAAAATTCGGCTCATACTGGACTCGTTGAAAATAAAATTGGTTCTTTCTTTGGTTAATGTTACCATTAAAACCGTTAAATAACCACACCTAGTTTTAAATGCATTGAAGGGAAAGGATATATTAAGATCAATAGGCTGATGTCGTGTTGATCATGTCCGAGTGTAAATATGGGGATAGACGCCTAATTCTGCCTTCATGCAAAGACTTCAAACTTTGTTCGTTGTCACTTGCCTAAAGACTCCATCAGGCAAGAATTTAACTACTTTAGTATCTTATAAAACCCACGTAAAACTATATTTAGTCAGGGTGTGGTGATTAGATACCTTTAAGATGTGTCCAGACCAAGCATCAGTGTCAGCGGAGCCATTTTCTAACGTCAGCCTCAGAGTCACTCTGTCTGTACATATCAATTGAAATCAATGTATTCCTTTCCAAGCATCAACGCTGACGATCGGTGTGAACAGACCCTTAGCACGACGCGTACATGCGCAGTGGCTCTCTATTTTCTTTTGTTGGTTGTGAAGAAGCGGTCGTTACGTAAATTTTAGCTCAGCTAGTGAATTCAGCACAGCTGTTTTCTCCAGCTGTGTTATGTTGTTCGTCAGGACTAAAAAATAAACATTTAAACAACAATTCATATGAGATTGGAAAACAACATGTAGTTTGATTCTTCAAAGAAATGTTTTTAAAAGCGATGTCATTTTATATTCTTGAAGTGACATACAGTTGAGAAACATAAAAAATATGGGTTTATTTTGCGTGGATATTAGTGACGTCAATTTTTCACTTTTGACCATGAACGTTCATGCTAAACAATGACACATCATTCAAGGGAAACAGTAATTATGCTAAAAATCTACACGTCGTTTGAGGAAATCAGATCTGCCATAAGCCCTAAGATGTATTTTTATTTTAGCCATCAAAGTGAATCTCTTGCATTTGTCATGAGTTCTTTAGCTTCAGGCTCTAACTATGTAATCAATGACGATACTAGGAGCAATTTCGGATGAAATTAAATTTTACACGCTCACAATCGATCGTTGCTAGCAGAAGTATTATTATTAGTATCTCCACTTTAGCAAAGATAACGATTTTGTGAAAGAGATTAAAGAACAAAAACACATCCACAGAAACTATTTCTAGATGCAAGTGACAATGCGGAATCAAGTTTCAGGAGATGAATAAATACATTACACTTGACTAATTACGTCTTGCGACACTTGCGTCTTGCGGCAGTTCTGTTTTTGAATAGATATTGTACTTTCTCTCATAAAAATAATTTGAATGAAATATTATGGAAATGACTTATTCTTCAGTATTTTCCTTTTCAGAAGTTTGTCTGAATTTGAGCAATTCTGTGAAAAATGTTGTTGCATCCAAAACTGTTGACATTTGAACACTTAGCTTGTTCTTATGGGATTCAGTTTAATTTTTGTTTAAAAGCCAACAATACAGAAATGACATATTTGTCCACCAATTATTTGGCTTATTTTAAAGCAGAGTCACCCACAAATATGAAGAAAGATACTTCTAAACATTCTAATTGATATTTACAATTAACAATCTTATGTGTCCCATGCGCAAACGATGATATTTATAAAGGTGAAAACAAAATTGGCAGACATGTCAGAAACGGCTAAAAAGTTTTTCCATAATTTTCGTCTAAGTAAATGAAATTTTCAAAAAATTGACATATTTGAGTTTGAACCCAAAATGGTGGCATGGTAGTCAGTCATTTTGGGAGGTTCTAACGTGGGTGTATATACTGACGGTGCAGGGTCTCAGATGCGGCTGAGACTGTGTCAGTTAGGTGAACCTCTGGTCCTGGTAAGCTCTCGATGGATCTTATGAACCATTCCAATGATGAGCAAGAGTTATCTTCAGTTTACCAGGTACTGTACAATCTACACTGAGTGGTAGCTCTCAGGTCTAGGCTCTATGGCAAATGGCATCTGATGATCCTGGCTTGAAGCTAGTGATGATCATTTCATGCCACACTCTAATGTGCAGTGCCTTAAGTACCAGGATCATCAGATGGGCTACAGTGGGCAAGTGCTGCTATTGGCCATACACTTCGGGTGGTTCCGTGGGGCTCCACACCAGTGAGGGACTTGGTACCGTGCAATTTTAACCACAACACTAAAGTGTTTTCTCTGCCCGTGTCAAACATTGGCGGATCTAAGGGGGCGCCAGGAACGTGCCCCCCCCGGATCCAAATTCTTTCATTTTCGTGCAGTTTTTGTGAAAAATTTGGCCAAATAATAGGTTGGTGCCTTCACCTTGAATAATAAAAATCCAGGTAACTAATGGCCTAGTTACATCTAACGTTTGCGTTTGTGTCGACGTTATTGCGTTAATGTTTAATATTACGTCAGTGGTGACGCAAACACAAACAGAGAATAAGTGTTCACCCATTCGTGTTTTTCCTATTTTGGTTTTGAAATTAGGTAAAATTATCGAATTAGTTGAATTAGACAAGTGCTTCATGGATAGTGGAATCTATTATCTATGAATGGCAATTTGTCCACACATAATGTATTTACCTATCTATGGAGAGTGCAAATTCATTTTTCACTATCCATGGAGAGTGCTCATTCATTTTGCTCTATCCATGAATAGTGCTACATTACATTTTAACTATCCATGAATAGTGAACTGCTCCATGGACAATGGAAATGATGAGTTCACCTATTCATGAATAGTCAGTTCTAGTATCCATGTGCAATTAGATGAATTAGTCTAATTCATCTGATTCAGCAAGATCCAAAACCAAACTCCGCAATTACATTTGCGTGACCATTGGTACTATGTAAATCTTGAACGTTGAAGGAAACACAAACGTTTACATGTGAACAAGCCTTAACAGAAGATAATCTTACGCTGCTTTGTATGGATCGTCGCTGGGCTTGCGGATTAAATGGTTTGATTCAAAAATTACATCTTAAATTCTTAATGTCTAATAACGACATGTCAGAGGACCAGATACAGATAATCGAGAGCTTTTCCTTTTGAAGATGCGGTCTGTAGAATTCTACAGAATCTGATAAATCACTGATGCATGAATTGGGATCAATTTCAAATGTTCTCCCTGTTACCTGTCTCTGTGGTACTCTACTAGCACCCCTGACTCTTAAGCAAGAAGTAATGAGTGGTAATACCATTGTTTTTACAAATTTTTATTACAAATTCTGTAGCATTTCTGCCTAATTTCACCAAGAACTCGGAATACCAAATAAGAAAAATCTTACATCCTAATTCTGTGTGCGTACACATATGTTAAGAAATTATCCTTCTGTAAATAAAGCGTTCTCATTTTTCCTTTAGGTAATTTTCTCGAACCAGACCGATTTCGAGATTATTCACTTTGAATTGTTTTGGATGCATTTTAAGGTTGTTTGGTTGTTCGCAAAACACGGAGAATTAATTCTAATACTAATACTGATTGGTGATGGATACAACTGTGGACCAAATAAAAAACATAGGCACTCAGATATTAAAAAGGTTTCACGAGCTGTAGAACTCTGGTCTGAGTTGTTTTTTCCTTGGGTTCAGTTTGATGAATAGAGCATAAAATGCTTTGTGTCACCTGTTTCCTGTCTGAGTCCAGGCTTTCAATCATCCTGTAGTGAAAGATTTGGAGAAAAATTCCCATCTGTTTGGTGGATTTGCAGCAAACTACCCAGAGCGCAAGATCGATTAACAAAGATTTATTTTTTTGAGGAATGATCGTTTGTAAAATCTGGGAAACCATTACTAGCAATTATTGCCAAATATGGCCGCCCATTTAGCCAAAAACCTTTGTTGTACCAAACATTGTTGAGGTGTTAATGAAAATGATTGGACGGCCGAAAGTCTATCTCAATGAAGGTGACAGACAACAACTACAGATTGCAGAATTATGCTTACTTGAGAAATTTCGTAAATCTGTTAAAACTGCATCGTATTCATGTCTGCAGAGTCACATTTTATTGCCCCACCTACGAGACTATTTTTTTGGCTTCTTACATTTTATGAGTCATTTACTATAGTTCATGTCTTGATTTTGCTCCAACTTGGAATAAAGGTCGTTCCGTTATTGCCAACGGGTCAATCAGTGGCATGTTGTATTTGCAACATTCCAAGTAACACGCAATGAGCCTTAATTAAATTAATTTGCACCACTTTTAGAGTGCATTTGAACTTTTTGCAAGTCAATATTTACAAATCCCTTTCCTTTGCGTGAAGTTTAAAAGTCTCCTTTCATTCGGATTGATTTCTGTTTTATCGTGACGATTATGCCATCAAAACAATTTTATTTTTGACCGGAATAATGTTTTAATGCGTAAAGTAGGGTGGAAGTAATGAAAGCTAGAAACTAAAATGTATCCCATTTTAAATATGTGTACTGTTGCTATTGACTGTTCATGTGAGGTCAATTCTTTACATTTCATATGATCGAGATTTTTTTAAACATTAGTCCAATTAGATGAATTGGACAAAAATAGTTTTGAAAGATTCGAACCCCAGACCTCCACATCAGTAACTGACTGCCTGTACCATTACACCACAGGACACTTGTGGTTGTAGGGAGCTTTAAAAGGGTCCTAGTTTCCTGCTGGTTTCATCTAATTGATCTAATTAATTTTCTGTTATTTTCCCAAAAGTCTATAATATCTAAAATATCACCGCGAGCCCCTGTTCCTCGTACTTCGACGTCATACATGTCGTTCAGAAGCTGTTGTGCATCAATTGACATTCGAGTTTTTCACAAACACACAAAGTTGGCAACGTTAGCATTATTGCCAACTTTGTGTTCCCATATAGTTGCAGTTTTTTTCCTGATATGCATCTTCTTTTGGTAGTAAATGTGAAATTAGAAATCAAAGGGAACATGAGGATTACATTTTAAGGTCAAATGCTACATTGGACAAGGTTTTTTTGGGCATTTTTAATGGCAGAGCTAAAACAAAGTTGGCAATGTTGCCATTCATATGTCACGGTTAAACGGACTCAAGGTGCGTCCCGTAACCTTATTGTACTTAGCCGGCCAAGCCTCTCTCTTGTAAAGAGAGGGGAATAGCTGGTTACAGTTACTCAGGCTGCTACAGCTTTGCCGTAGCTGCCATCCTGGTCTGCACGTGTGTGAGTAATTAATACTCACCCATGCACAGCCGGTGCCCAACTGGCCCTGCCCCAAACGGTATAAATACTCGAACTCACAGAGTTCAGGGAGTTTAGTTAGGTTCACCCCAGATTCGGACTTAGCTTCGAATCCACTGTTCTGGTAGCCCTAGCTTGTCGGTGCCTCACCGACTCGTCCCCACCGGAGCACCTTGACTGGCTATACCGGGATACCGGCCTGTGGCTCTGCCGGAGTCCTCTGCATCCTAAATAGTAATCCATCTAGTTTAGTTATCCTTTAGCCATGGTCGGACCTCACTGATGAGGCCTTAAGTGCGATAGTTAAGTAATAGTCCGGTGCCCTAAGCCCGCAACGGTATGCTGGCGTACGTAATTAGACGGGACAAGGACTGCTGTTCGGAGGACTGGAGCAGTGCCTGCCCTCTTAAGTTGTGGCAGAGAGTACTATAAGCCGGTGGCGTTCTCACCACCAGCACAAGAGGAAAGTAGCAACATCTTAGCCGACCACCCATCTCGGAAAAACCGTGACACATATATTGCAGAGAGATTGTAAAAAACACTATTATATCACGGTCCCAAAACCTTCGCTGTTTCAAGTTCTCAGTCTGAATTTAAGAGCTGTCAGTGGACAACAAAAAATTTATCCTTTGTAAATCTGTAATACTCTACTTACTACAAAAAAGCACTATTTGTATCACAAATAAATCAATATTTACCAGCTAGTTAGATATTTAATTCTTACAGATCATCTTTTTGGTCCTTCTAGCTGTTCTCTGGTTCATTTAAAAAATGTGTCACTCACATGAAAAAAATTGTGTGTTGAATCAAAGTTTGTAAGCTGTGGAGCAAGTTGGACCCTATCCATTTGGGTTTTGGTTAATTACGTACACAAATCTCTAAACAGAAACTTAGAACTGAAAGAATGATGACATGGGTTTTTCAACTTCGGCTAGCTTGTTACAAAGAGATAAAGCATTACTAGAAATTGTCGCACTTTCGTCTGTCTAATTGTTTCCACGTTTACCAATTCACATATATGTTATTTTGTTCATTAACACCTCAACAATAAAGATCATTGGCTAATTGCGTGGCCATATTTGTGGATAATTGCTAGTTATGCTTACTGATTCTATATTATTAAGATAACATATTTGTGCGATATGCTCCATCTCTCCACAGGGGCTTAATGTGGCTAGCGAACCATCTTGTAAAGTGTTAGAATGCTGCATAAGTGTATGATAGGTAAGATTAAAATTGGCTGAAATCACCCACAAGTTCCTCAAAGGAATCTTCCATTGACCTTTCAGTTTTTGCCCACGTACATGTATTATTGGGTGTGCTGAGAGTAGAGAGGAAATGGTATAACGTCTGAAATGTCCCACATGAACATGTAAAAATAGCCCTGTGACGGGCTGAGGTGGTTTAAGTTGAATGTGCCAAAAATATGTCAATTGCCAAATAATCAAACA
>JBCAUG010708661.1:0-13427 GCA_038406175.1 Haplosyllis leylae
GAACATCTGTGGCCAGCGAAAGTGGTAAGTAATGCCTTATTTCACCCAATAAATTGACATTGAAGTTAGGGCCTCAACGCAAATATTCATGTGAAATAGATGAGCCATAAATTTGACAGAAATATACGGAGGAATCACAAGTTCTGTACTGTATTGCAATCTATTAAACCCAAGACACTTTGTGCTGCAGATCATCCCAAGTGTGTGCGCTGCAAGCTACGAACACTACTTGAAATCCTGGAGCAGAACCCACCAGCCAGAATTGGGCAAAATGATGTGATACCAATGATCAGAGCCTTCCAAATGCTACCCTTCACACCCAGTGATTGCCATGAAGCATTTAGAACAGTTCTCCAAGCAGTGCCTGAACTCGGCGCCATCTTTCAAGTCATGATTACTGAGACAAGTAAGTGACTAGAATTTGTTACATGCCAGTGCTATGGCACAATGAACCCATTATGTAACAGCATAACCATGCTGACATGCTGGCCAACACCACTCCCACTGCTCAGGTGCCGATGCGCCAGTGTCACGCCCCACCTCCTGGTCTACAATACCTGAAGTATGAAGGTACATTTGACATGCACTTGCAATAATGCCCTCCCAATACCTTACAGTGTCCTGTGCTAGATGTAATGCGGTAACACAAAGCTTCGATCATGAGCTCCATCTTGACATGCCTCTCCAGACCACAGACACTGCCTCATTCCTTGTGGAATATGAGTTTCAGAACGTCCTTGAGGATTACTGGTGCCAGACATAAGCCATCTCATATATTAAATGTTTTCCATGTGTATGAGACAAATTTAACGGACAGTGCCAATATTCTAAGATACTTAAAATGTGTCCACTCCTTCAGGTGTGACAGAGTTGGCATGACGACTCAACAGAGCCGCATAAATGGCCTGCCTCGGTTCTTGGTGCTCCACAAAGTTGGAGCCGGGGAAGTTGAAATGGTGGAACACCTCGAAATAATGCATGTAAGCATATTGTATATATCGGCTGAATATTTAGGGACATGTGTTTGTTCATTTTTCAGCAGCCAATTTTATATGAAACAAAAACCAGGGCAATGAAATGCCACATGAATATTTCACTCGAATATTTGTGCCGTATATTTCACCTGAATATTTCCCCCGAATATATGCGTAGAATATTTCTGACATATATTTGGGCCGAATATATTGGCCGAATATTTCAATTGAATATTTCTACACAATATGTAAATAACTCAATTCATTCAGATACTTGTGACCCCAAAAAACTAAGGTACCAATTATAATTGCAGACTGACTACATCCTAGATTCCTTCACCCAATATGTGGGCAGGCTCCCCACATACAGGACCAGAGACAGATCTGTGCGTACACATTACATCGGGTTCCGAAAGATGGGTGACAGCTGGTTCAGATTTGACGATGGAGTTGTACACAAGGTTGATCTCCAAAGGTCATACTCTGTGAGTCTCATAACTTACAGAATGCACACAGTAAAAGCATATGACCCCCCCAATGGACTTGTCAAGTATCCCCCATCTCTCAACTCCAATTGTCCTGAACAGAAAGTCGAACAAAGCCATGGAGCCTGACCCTGATGAAGGCCTCAGGTCTCCATCATCCTCTGGGCCACCACCCCTAATCTCACCTTCCACACCAGAACCACCATCGCCAAAGACAACTCCGAAGTTAAAGCCTGAAAATCCGAGTCATATTCAACCATCACGAAGCAACAAGGAGTTCATAGTCTACTTTGACATGGATAGCCAATCTTCTTCCGAGGATCTGCCAGACGACAAGACTCACCCCAATAGCGAATACATTCCTGAGGGTATGGAAGGTAGGCAGTGTATATTTCTGCTGAATATTTCATTTCAGTTTCATATGGCTGACCCATGACCACCTCGTAAATTCCCTACTATGTACACCAATATTTTAATGCATGTTTCCATATCTCCTTAGTTCCCACCACCCGTAACAGCCCTCATGAAACTCATGAGGCTAATGAGATGCGCACGCGCAGAAATATCCCGGTCCTGCACTATGCACTAGATGACAAGGGAAAACCAGAATCATTAAAGCATTTCCAAACGCACTGGAAGGTACTTACTGTGATTGCATTTATGGTGCCATAATATGCACTTTGACTTTTATTCAAATCTGACCTTGGACATTGCTTTACAGAGGATGATTTGCCGAAGTATAGGGGACGTTACCCATTATGCTGACGCACCAGTCATACCTCAGAGTCACCGCCTGCTACACCAAAAAAGAAGCCAAAGGGGAAAGGTCCTGACGACGATGAGGATCAAAGTGTGGCAAATGCAGGTAATTGATATGAGCTTACTTTTCAGGAGGAATACTTTACACAAATATTTGTCTTCAATATTTTCTACGAATATTTCTGTTGAATATTTGCTACGAATATTTCCTAAGAATATTTGTCTTGAATATTTGTCTGGAATATTTCAGTTGAATATTTCATTGGAATATTTGTACAGAATATTTGCCATGAATATTTGGCCTCAGATATGATGCTGCATTACCGAAGTGGCATTGTGTCCTGTATATTTATGCCGAATATTTAAATTGAAGGTGATGCAGTAAACGAGGATGTCAGTGCGTCCACATCTCTGCCGCTGAATGAGTCTGACCAGGAGACCATTCCATATATGTCGCCACATAGCAGCAGCTCGTCCGGCAGTTCAGAATGTACTGTGTCACTTGATGACAAAACTTCAAAGCAGAGTGAGCGTGATACTACACCGACACTGTATGTGAACAAGAGTTCAAGTGATGAATCTGAGTCAGGATCTTCCTCAGATGATGAACCCCTGTCAAAGTATGCGGGAAAGAAAAAGGAATCTACAAGCAAGAGTGATGAGGAAAAGCGCTCAGTTGGAAGACCCCGTGGCCCTGCAAAACCTCCCCGCAGAGATTTCACCAGGCCAACCTCTGCTGAATATTTGGTAAAATGATTGAAAAAAAATACCTGTACGGTCTCACAGTCGTAAATAGAAATCTCTCGGCAAAACCACTATCCTGCCACACTGTTCTATCGATTGATACAAGGGCCCTGAAGAAAGGTTGAGGCTGCACTCCTAATGACATTGATGTTGAATTGGGGGGTACAAATTGTTGTCTCATACCGGCAAAATTTGACTTGTCCCCTTGGCCATCAAATAACTGGTTAAGCAGACCAATGTTGCTTTCGTGCTTTACATCCTGGCCTTTTATCTCCTGGAAGAAACTGGATGCCTCATCAGTTACCACAATCCCATAGCCATCTGTTGCTACCAACTTGTCTTCTATTCCTGTTAAATTCATTGCTTGCATTGTATTCATTGAATATATGAATTTGCATAATGGAATAGAATATACATATTTTTAAATTCCTTACCTGCTCGTGTGAACTTTGAAATTTCAAAGTCAGGAATCTGTACTCTGCCATTGGACAATATGTATTCCAAGGGTTCAGTAATAAACCGTTTGCAACTTTGACTTTTCCCAGCTCCAGAGGCACCGACCAAAATCCAAAATAAATTCAAGCAGCAGGCATGCATCAAAAATAACCCTTTTGTCTTAGGACCCAGGCAACTGGCCACAAATGGGAGTATGGTCCCCATCTGCAAATCTATGGGAGCATTGCATTCCCTGAAGATGAGGTCATGGTATTCAAACACCTCTTTGGGCAACATATGATCCCAAAAATACTTGATGTTGAAGGCTTCTTCATACAACTTATCAGCTGTGACATTTGTATTGACTTGCGACATGACATATGCACTAAATGTAATGACTGCAGGGCTTGTGGAATATGGCTAAGGATATATACCAAATTTCATGCATTCACACTTACTCTATACTGCCAATGTATACCTTCAGTGCACGTGAAAAGAAGGCTTATCGCCGGGACTGCACATAATGCCGGTTGACTACTCCATTCTCATGTATTGTCAAGACTGCATGAACACCTTACAACAATGGGTTAATGGCTGATGCACAGAGTATGCCAAGTGTCACTGAACATTTCAGGTGAATATTTAATGAAGGAAATTGGATGTGTGTGTAGGGAATATTTCTGTGGAATATTTCCCCTGAATATTACTACTGAATATTTCTGTGGAATATTTTTATTGAATATTTCCTTCGAATATTTGCCGTGGCAAATTAAAAAAAAAAATTTGTTGGACGCCAGCCCTTGAATATTTCTGGTGAATATATATTGTACCCTTCTTAATGGTCCGTGATGGCCCCCACTTGTCACTGCGACTGTGCTCCATGCTGGCCCATATGAACTGCTTGCTCTCATACCTCCTTAACTAGTGTATTGGTGGTGCCGGCCCAGGGACGTTTCCTCACCAGCCCCTACCTTAATACTTACTAGATAAATTGCAATTGAAAATGCCACGCTCCAAATACATGCCAATATTACATAGTGGGCAGCATTGTATACTTCTTCCTATACCCAACTATAAATCATCCTGCTTTTGGTTGAAAAAATAAGTCAAATATTAGCTGATAGATTTGTATTAAACTTGAAAAAGTGAAAAAAGTCAAGGTGCTATTTTTCCTATTTTTCATCAGGTCATACAACTTCTGCCAGACATTAGGGTCCGCATCCCATACTGAATACTACCCGTGGTTTTCATATAGCGCAACCTTTTGTAGTTTTTTTGGTTTTTTTGCAGAAAACTAACGTTCTCTGTGGAGCCATCAACTCTGCTTGTAACCCTATATTTTATTGTCTGTGCATGCCAAGTTTAGACGTGCCGTCTTGAGTAGCTTCGTGCCGTGTGAAAAGAAAGACAGCGCCCTCAATACAGAGAGGCTAGACACAGAACAAAATTCTGTTCCCACTGTATCAAACAAAGTGCAAACAAATGAGTATTAAATTCTTATGAGCACTACTAAAACACTGTCTGCTGTTAGATTTATATTCAATTAAAATATAAAAGTCTTTGTTGAGTGGGAATCCCAAAGTATCGTATCCTGGGACGTATTTACTTTTTCCTAAAATGTTTAACTTCAAAGGAAAACTTATAAAAACTCTTTCGACTGGAAAATTAAAAGTATGTTAAAGTAATGAGAAATTCTGATAATAAGACCGTTGAAACATAATTGTCAAAGGGGAAATGGAGCAGTATCTACTGGCCTGTAAATTTAAGCTTTCTTACATATTTTCAATCAGGTGGAGAAGTAAAGAGGGCCTTAAACAGACATTTTTGTCTCAATACATGCGATATTTCTTTCATACAAAAATCATTATTTCGTAATGATGAGGGAAAACTCATTCTTCGTCTTCCCATACAAGACGGCGAGTCGGATTTTTGCTGACATGTGTTCAGACATATTGTTTACTTCTCTGCATCCAACGTCAAAAATATACTGAAATAATTCCTGAAACAATCGACGATGAAAGGAGCTAAAGTAACTAATGAAAATAAATTTATACACTTCCACGGTGTCTGAAATTTTAATTAGATTATTCCTTGGGACTATGAACTGCTTTATACTACATTTTAATATTCTATTATGATAACTCGATTCATTATTGAAATGAACATTTAGTTGCAGTTAAATTGGATTGAAATGTACAAAACAATAGATCTATAACAGTGTCCAACAAGGAACAAAATATATCTGTACAATGGTATATAATTTTTAAATCCTTCACTCAACATGCAGTCTAAACCGACAGAGGAAACTCAAAACAATTTATGTATCTGAGGAATCAAACTTTTATTCTTCTCCCAGTGTATTTTTTTATTTTTTCGTCTTGGTTGTCAAAAGTATGAGTTCTAGCAATAACCACACCCATCTTGAAATATTAGAATGCATCAAATACAATATGATGGGACTGGTTGAGGAGAGAGTCTTAAAAATTTAAAATAACGAAATTGCAATGAATCACCACACACCATAAAATCGCAAGACACGTGGCACTATTTCTGCAAGTTACCTCTCTTTGTACTGTATTACATTTTCTGTTTTTCGTTTGTGGCAGTAAAAGATTTGTCAATATATCAACCGTGTACAATGATTTGCAATTTCAGGCGCATTTTCAGCTTTTTTAAACATGAAAAATATTCTTCGATATGAAGCTGTATCTATTGCCATCACCTGAGGAATGTGTAAAAGAAGTAATTGGACTTCGTCAAGACACTTTTGTCAAGTTTGATAAATTTAACAAATTGGATGATGCATTTATTCTGCAACTTTAACAAAAAATTGAAAAAATTCGCTTGCATAGTGTTTTGAAGTCCGCGAGAAACTGAACTGAAAACATTTTTGTAAATTGTCTAAGCAGTAATGTTCAACTTGCGCTGGGTATCAGCTTTTAAACCATGCTCAGACAGAAGGTGTCAAACTTCGAATAAAGACAAAACTAAATTTCTCTCTGATAAATGACATAAATTATTTATTTCTAAAACAATCAAAAGGACTGTGACTCCAACTATGCGAAGTGGAATGGGTACCTCAACTACAAATAATACCATATCTAAAGTGTATTTAAATATCAGTTTATTAGAAGTTTATAATACAGGACCGGAAAATAGGTAGAAATCTTTACCCTGTTGAAAATGAATTCGAATTTGTCAAGTTTGTCAATTATGAAAAGTGGCCACTGACCTATTGGTGCGGTCATCAGATGACTCTATTGCGCACCCAGATTCAGCAATGGAAAACATTTTTTTTATATGTCCAGATTTTCACAATAAATTGTTTTTTCCTCAGGTCTCCAGACTTAACAATTCTTGACAAGGTGGACACAACATTGTCTGCATTGGGCTTCCTGCTGAATGCTGCAGCTTTTATTGCATTTGTACAAAATGGGAATGACTTCGGATTTCCTATTAGGTAAGTTAATTGCTTCTTGTGAAGATATCATTTACTTTTTATGAAAACTTCAATTAGATTCATTTGTCTGTTTTTCCGATTGTCAAACTAAATCGATTACTTGTTTCAGAAATCTCTTGATTCACCAATCGTTTTTAGACATGATGACTTGTTTGATAGGTTTCATTATACATGTTCAACCATCATATTGGCACGTTAAAAATTATTACTGGGAGGTCATCAACTGCTATCTTTGGTAAAAACATTTTTCCAGCGAAGTATCCAGCTTAAAACAGACTACACTGAAATAGGGAATTTTCTAAATGTTGTAAAACAACACAACTTTTGTCTCCTCAAACAAAATCTTGAGATCACCTTTAATCGGTGCAAATCATGCTATATCATTTCTCTGGAACATTACTAGAAATTATCGGAATATTGATCTTTGTAACTAGGGAATTCCCATATCGAACAGCGATTACGTTTTTTCAAAAAAAACTTTTGAAGGACACAAGTCCTTTTGTGGGGGCATCTGGTAACCCTGTTTTGGCCCACTGGTGATGTCTACCCGGGATTTCAAAGCTAGAATGAATCCCTTGCTTGCATGCTTTCTTGCCTGGACACAATGGATTCCTCAGATTCACTTCTGGTGCAGCACCTGCTGACCTCTTGATGGCCAGCATGACAGCTGGTTGCATTACCTACATGCATGTAGCAGAGGTAGGATGCCAAGATTCCAATGGGAGACCGTCCACACAATAAGCAGACATGCTATCCACTCGGCCACTGCAACTGGATTATTAGGAGAAAATTGGGAATTAGGCACCAAACAATGAGTGTTCTGCCACGCTACAACCCTATTCACTAAATCAGCAAAGGTGTGAAACAGGGGATTTAATCAGCCTGTTTGCACAGGATTTTGATGTCCTAATTCAAAAGAAATCTCCTAATGATTACGGTTTTTAAGGTTGCAGTACACACTTCTGATGCAATGTGACATAAAAACCTCATCAAAACACAGAGTTACACTTCACTGACCACCAGTTGTATTGTTACCCTCTTTAACCCAATTGAACTGTGGTCACTTTCAATGCTTTGTGGTGGCCAGTTGACCAATAACAATGCATTTTGAATGTTAGTTGTCCATAGAAATTTCTAGGGGAAATTAATAAACAGTTCAAAATTGTAGTAATATGTACATTAGAATTAGAAAGAAGTTGATTTCATCAAATATTTTTCTTTGAAAAAATACCATTTTAACAATTATAACAGAGTGTAAAGTTTAAAGAAATTTTATGGTCCCAGTGCTGAGAAAAATACAGATTACCATTGATTTCAATGGACCTGGAAGCCCAATTTCAATATTCAAATATTTAAAAACAGAACGGTGAATCGTTTTCAAACTTCACAGAGTGATTATCAGTGCTGACAAATTGCATTATAATTTATTTTATTCGGTCAAGTGAGTACAGCAACCTTAAGCCGTCCGTGTGTAGGACTGGACCTAATTTCCGATCTGTGTCAGTACAAGAAATGTAAGAAATGAATCGTGTTTTTCCTATTTTGCATTAGATTCGTTTAATAAGATGAATGAAGCAACCCTGCATGGCAACGGTTTCCAAGCTCTCGAATGACGTCATGATGCCAGATAATGACGTTAAATATGTGTACAAAAAATAGCACTATTTCATCACGAGGATCACTAAATCTCTAGAATTTTCATTCGAGAGCTAATTAGATGAATTCAACTAGAACCAGTCAAGCATGACTGAAGTCTATTGCAAGCTTTTCTGTGTCTCTCAATCACAGTTGACACTTTGTTTTAGTGACTAGCAAGCCTGACTGTTGATCAGTAGGTCCATGGTTCAAACCTCACAAAAGTCTTTTTAATATTACACTATTTTTTGTTGTCTGATTAGATGAATTAGACGAATTTTAAATTCAAAATAGGAAAAAGTCGAATATTCCTGTTATAATTTAAAATTGGTCTTTTTGCTTTAAGGCACTCACAATATTTCTTTTGGTATTTTCTCTACACATCAGCAAATAACCTGGTATATTTAGCTTATGACAGATTCAGAGCTGTTGTTTATCCTCTGCATTACAAAGACATTTCAAGGTAATATTAAATAGTCTTGTGTTTACAGTTCGTATTTAATACACACTGTTCGTGGTAAAAATGTTTTTTAAAAAAAACTCATCACAGTAATACCTCCATATTTCCCTGTTGATTTCACACAAACTGATCATACAACTTCTTTTTCATGACTATACAAATAACAGTATTGACTAACTTTGTTATACAAAACCAAGCCAAGTGAAGATGTTGTGGCTATCAGTGTAGATTGCAACTAATTTAAAATACTTTCTTGTTACACACATCCCGAATAAGGTTGTAATAGAAATGTAAACAGTGTGTTCAAAGAAAATCATAAAACACTGATTCCCATGAAGAGATAGACAGATATATATGTATTTCATGTTGTTGAAAATCATAACAGATTACAATTAAATCAGTTATCACTATCAATTTGGCAAAGTAAAGACGTAGCTAAGTATGAAATAGCAATTTTACAGCTCAGTATCAACTTTGTGACCCATAAAAAAAGTAAAGAGCATATTTGACAGTCACTCAGAAAATGTTGACAAGGTATTAAGATTTAACATACGCGATTTGATTTCAGGCAACGAGTTTATGTTGGTTTCGCCTTAACTCACATTTATTCATTTATTGTTCGGTGGCCATTGGTACTCTGGGTCAGGTAAGATATTGCACTCACATGTTCAGCATTTTTTCCCTTAGCCTGACTGCAACAGACTTTGAGACCTGCAATGTAAATTGAGGAATGGTCTAATCCAGTATCTATTTGGTGGGATAAATCTACATTAGACATCATAATGGGAAAAAAAGAAACGGGAGAGGAAAGTTTATGTAATTTCCTTTAAATAATTGCACCATTCACTAGTGTGCGTGGCAGCTTGGCTGTCACTGCAGAAAGTGAATGCAATTGCAGTTACATAAAGATCCACACATGGCCAATGCTACAGGACAGGAGCCACCATACAGTCCTCATAAAATCCAATGAAATTATAAAAACTTTCCTGAAACGACTTTGCAAGTGATGATGCTGTGACATATTAAGAGAAATATAGAATGTGTGCTATTTTCTAGAATGGAAGGTGGAGAATGTCAGGGCGGATGGCTCATCAAGGGTAAATGGGCGAAACTAACTTCAAATATATACGCAATATTTGAGTTCCTTGTGCATTATCTGATACATATAATTGCATTGGTTTTCCTGTATGGTAAAGTTATAAACACCTCGAAGAAAGCTCTCAACAAATTAGAATCGACCACTTCGGTAGCCACACAGAAGGTAATTTTCAATTTATTCATTACTTCACGCAATGTTTACTCTTCATTGTTATGTAAAAAATGTAATTGTTTTGGAACATTTCAGGCTGGCTTTGTCTGTGGTAACAAAAGCTGCTATCGCTGTTACTATCGTGTTCATACTGACCTTCAGCTTGATGTTTTGGTAAATACCTTTTACAGTTTACTACCATGGATAATACAATGGAGCTTGTTACCGTCCGTGTACGAAGTACGACCGGTAGATATATTTTCAGTTTGTTTGTCTGTCCACCACGGGGGTACCCAGGTCTCTGGTCCCAGGTCCCTTCTCAGCCTCTGGTCCCAGGTCCCTTCTCAGCCTCTGGTCCCAGGTTCTTTTTTGGAGGTACCCCCTGGTCCTGTCACTGTCCTGTCCTGTTCCAAGCCCTGCCCAGTGGAACGGTACCCCAGCCAGGATAGGACAGGGGGTACCCACCCCCCACCCCCAGATAGGACAGGGGGCACCCCCCCGGACAGAACAGCGAGTGATGATACGCCGCGGGCGTTACGCCTCTTGCAGGCACGCACTAAGGCTTTCTTGTTCAATAAATTTAAAGTTAAAATATGTTGAAACAGCAAATTAGTCACACATTTCAATCTATTTCAAGTACTTAACATTGTAGGATTTATACACCGGGGGTTTTCTTGGGATGGTTTAAAATTGGATCATCAATACAAGTGAGTAAGAACTGAAATAGAAAGCATTTCGGAAAGACCTCTTTTGAGCCTGATATTTTTAGATTAACACAAAAAAGCGATATTCTTGTATTCTTTTATTTATTTGGCCGTCCGAGCAATGTACTACATTCTTTCTTTTCCAATAATACCGTGTTTCTTGCAGAAAACTACCGTTCTCGGTGGAACCATTAATTCCTCTTGTAACCCGGTATTCTATTGTCTTTACATGCCGAGTTTCAGACGAACCATACTGAGAACCTTCATACCGTGTGCGAAGAAAGACAGTGCTCTCACAGACAGCTCAGGACCCAGCAACAAAGTAGAAACTTAGTGTATCAAACAAACTGCACACTGTCGTAAGAGCTCGTTCATCCTGCAATGACAACGACATAATTTTCAGCATTTTCGGCAGTTGTTGATGTCACAAATGGGTATCATGGCCACAAATGGAGGTTTTTTTTCACACAGCAATGGCATTTTGAAGATCAACAGTTGCCGTTGCTGTCGCAGTGAGAATGCTCCCCAAGTTCTCCATGAGGAGAGCCAGTTTCCAGAGGGAGGAGTGCTTTTGTGCTTTGTACTTCTGAAACCTAAGATAAAACTTTTGCAGATGGGGCTCATATACTCTTCAAGTTCAAGGTTAAAACCTCCTCCACCCCACCTAAGTCTAAAGTGGAACGTTTCAGAACGTTTTCTCTGGCCATCAAAATATACACCGCCATTTTCTTTCACAAGATCAGTGAGTCCACAATTAGTGGCAAGTAAAAAGTTACGCAACCGCATGATTAGACCTTCTTAAATCCTTTTATTGCATTGAGGGCCCCAGGTAGTGGCATGGCAACCAAATAACTGCCAATACTGGTGCCATGTGGGACCATCCCTTATTTGGAGTGGATTTTCCTTATCTTAAAACATTGAATGCATGAGAAAATGGAACAATGGTACCCACTGTCTGAATGAAATAGACAGACATGTGGTTCATTTTTGTGGTGGCAAGAAATGTTCCACCGTTCTCAGTTTAGAATGCTTTTCAGTTTATAATGATTCACTCTTTATCCGTGGTAAGGAAAAATGTTTGGGTGTTCAATTCTGGGTTGTAGGGTGTAAAAATTTGTTGACTGATGCAATCACCCACCTGAGGTACGATAGTCATGCCATGGTGTATGATTTCCTCTATGCACATTCCTTAATTGAGTGCATAATTAATAAGGATGATGATCATGCACTGTGACAGATCTATCAATCACTGTTTGAAATACATATTTTACAGTACTTTTCTGATGACAGTGAGGCTGTGTAGCAGTCCCCAAGGGCATCTGCTTAAATGTATGAAATTCCCTATTACATCAATCATATCAGTGACACCCTGTAGGAAGTACAGTAAACTCATCCCTTTTCAAGGAGATCAGGAAATTCTTTATCAGTACTAGTCAATGGGAAGACAGTTTTTCAGCCTTATTTTAAGTTGAATATCCACAAATATCAAAGTCATCTGAAACTGATCTCTTATTTGGTCAATGTAGCTGACATGTGCAATTATTTGGCTGCAATTTGATAGACATATTGGAAGTTAATATTAAGAACATTCCTCGATATGCTTAATTTTTGGAGGTCAGAAAATTTTAACTACTATCCACAAAACAGTTTAATCAAGTTCAAATGAATTTAAAAGATCAGTAAATTCTGTCTAAGAATCCATAACTGTCCACACCATTGTGATTCCTTTTTAGATTGATTAAATTCTGACTAGGTAAGAACTATGAATCAGGAAAATTTGTCTGGAATAAACAAATGAAGTTGCTAGAAGGGGACATTGTAACAAATCAGACGCTCACAGCAAGAGCCTTTAAAAATTATAATTATCCATTTTTGTAACTGTATTGTAGTTTCACTGTATTTTACTCTTTAAAAATAGTTAGCTGGGTGTAGTTATTAATAAAACACTTGCACTCATATAGTAATAGATCTATCATTTTTCCATCTAATCTCTGTATTAAAAGAGGAAATTATTTCACTGACTCAGTCTTATTTTTGGAATTTTATTGCTGCCAAAGCACAATGTGTCCAAAAAGCTATCTTATGTTATTGTAAGGTATTAACATAAATAAACATAAATTATGATAACTAGGCGTGAAGTGCTAAATAGTTTAAAAATTTGTCATCTGGAAAAATTGAATGGTCTGCAAACTCACAAGATCTTTATGTGTGATATATTGTTTACTCAACGCTTATGTGAGGTCCAAACAATAGATATTTATTAATCCATTTTACATGCATCAGTTTGATGGCAGTTACTCTACGCAATTACTATGCATCCCCCTTTTTTTTCTTTTTTTTTTTTGAAAAAAAATTTTGAACCAAAAATTTTGTGATTAAATGACACAATGCTGTGTATGAAATGTTGAAAGTTTGTGTGTGTGACATTGAGCACATTATATATATATCTTGTTAAGATTGCATATGGCCACTTTGCAATACTTAATTTCAAGAAATGTTTATGCTAATGTCAAGTTGCATTT
>JBCAUG010708672.1:0-13427 GCA_038406175.1 Haplosyllis leylae
TGGTATTAAATGAGAAAAGAGTTGTGTGTCTTGTACCGAAGTCTTTATTACGAAAGTGAGGCTGCGCTGGAGACTGCGCTGGATAACCTGCTATACATTGCTTTGATGGATATATATTTGCGATTTACCTGCAAAGGTGCGGTCTTTCAACAAAGTAACTGAACGGATTCAACGGAGAACACTAGTTAGACAGTGAATCTAGTTGCTCATTTTGAGAAGATTGTAAATTTTTTTACAAAATTTTAATCATATTTTATTTGTTCAATTTCCACAATAAAAAAACGGCTGCCAATTTTTTTCACATTGTGGTAATCTGTCTGTGGCAACAGTGAAACAAAAAGAATATAACAGCGCGGGAAGAGGGGGGTGGGGTAATCGAGAAACTGTACCGAGAACTTGGGGATGTAAAAACTGTTCTCAGTATACCGCTTTTCGTTTTCCCATTCTAGAGTTAATCATCAAATTTTGCTGTCAATGAGTATGGTGCAAAGAAATCTGCTCGTAACCAAACTCGTAATAAGCGGGAACCGGTGTTGTTAAAAAGTTTGATTACAATGATCACCCACCTACAACAAGCGGTTTCTTTTGCATCTTTTTCTCGTTGTAAGCGGGGCACAGTGTAGTTAACTGCAAAAGTGACCACCAGTGTGACTTCTTATAATTTATGAACCCTGCTGGGCTGTGGACAGTCATTTTTAGGATTCATTATCTGCGCAAAATGGTTGGTACTTCTTTTGTTCTGGGAAGCAGTGAATTTCCTTCGTCCATCAATAAAAGACCAGACAGGAAGGAAAGATCAGGAAGGACCAACAAAGAAGGAACCCCACATAGAAAAAATAGAACTAGAATATTTTCTAGAAAAAGTAGAAGGAATTAATTATATTTTACAGTTAAATATATTTCATTCTTTTACTTTTATGTACATATATGTACAAGAAAGCGTGCAATTTAAATAAAATTTAAAACATTCAGTCATTTCCAACAAAAGTCTATGTTAGTACATTTCTTCGCATATGTAGCATTTCCAACCAAATTTTTTGACTCTTGAAAATGAAAATAACTATGTCGTAAATTGAATATAACTATGCATAAATTATCACATGAGAAAAGTGTGTACACCAACTGAATGCCTTCTATTTACATTTTGCTATGTACATGAAGAGTATCACAGACACATTTAACTTTTCTTCATATTTTCCCCAACAAATGTTACTCAAACCGAATCCTGTACTCTTTTCCGAGTGCTGATCTAATCTTCAAGGCCGCGTGTTAAAAATTAAAATTTCTTGTAGCAAGGGGTTGGGGTTCTAATCAACAGTATCCGACCCAAAAGAGAGCAACCAATTTGCATGTGAGTTTTTCTTGAATTTTCATGGTGTTTTCACACTGACCGGCACTAACACAAAGACCGGTATCAGTGTTGGTCTGTGTCTCGGTGACGGTGTAGTGGTATCAACACTTCTCTGCATAATATCAAGTCATCCATTGAAATCTGCGGTGGGAGTCGCTGTTGTTGTCTGTCAGTGTGAACTCACCATTAAGATGAAATCGCCCACGTGGATAAAATCATGATCACAACAAAGCTTCAAGATCTGACCGGTTTTTCTCAACGAATCACAGCAGCCATTAAACAACAAAATTCCAGGGGTTTACAGGAATACACTGGGTCCCACTAATAACGAGTTTGGTTACAACGAGCACTCGCTTTGGCATCAAAATCATTGATAGCAATGTTAAAAAGTTCGGTTGCTACAAGCAGTTTTCTCTGCATCTCTTTGCTCTTTCTAAGTGGGACCCAGTGAAATCTGAAAATGTCCCTTTCACATTGACCTTTTAATTTTCAATGAACAGGAAAATGATCTCCATAAATTCCTGCTTTTCCCCCAATAAGATATTTCTATCTCACATCCGAGAACAACAAATCTTTTCAATCTCATGTTGCACAAGGTGTTTGTGAAATAACTCGGGTCATTGCTCGCTTCAAACTGACACATGTAATTGGCAGTTTTTGACTTTCAATAGAAGAAACACGTTACAGTAGTACCTCTCTTTTACGGTCAACTGGGGTCCATCTGGTCGGAAAAACAAGGATGGCCACCCAAAAGAACAAGAAAGTCCTCCTGCGGGAAACCGCAAGAGGCATACCGCCCTCTGCGTAAGGAGTACTCGGTCTTCTGTCCTAGGAGAGGGGTACCCTCCTGTCCTGTCTTAGGGTGGGGGTACCCCTTGTCCTAGGTTGAGGTACCCCCTCTCCCCAGCCAGGACAGGGGGTACCCCCTCCCCAGCCAAGACAGGGGATACCCCCCCCCGGGCAGGACCTAGGAAAGAACTTTCAGCAGGACCAGTGACAGGACTGGGGTACCTCCCCTCCCAGAAAGGACCTGGGACTAGACACCGTGGAAGGGACCTGGGACCAGAGATCATGTGGTACCCCCCCCCCGTTAACAAACAGCTACCTGTGAAAACATAACCTCCCATCGTACTACGTACGTGGGCGATAATGACGTATATAATGGACATAATGAGATATAACTTCTGGTTTAAAAAGGAAGGTGACTACGCACTGGATGTCCGTATAATAGAGGTTCGACTGTTCGGTTCTCTTGACATTTTCACTGGAAGAGATCCGTCACTAATAAAACCAAATGAAGCCATTGCACTTAATGTTCAATATTTAAACCCATTAAATTCATTTTCAACAAGAATCTGCATGCTATTACATCCCTTTAACAAACCTTTAAAGCGCTTGTATTTTTAGTTAATCGCAAAGTTAAATTCAACCTAATGACCTTTACCTGCATAATGCTGTAATAATGTAATTTCAAAGCACAGACAGTATACCCTCATTTGAACGGTCACTGCTGTGCACACCCATTGCCTTTCTGACAAAAGGTTCATGTTCACGTGCCGACATACATAGTGCTTGGTGTCACAATATCTACTGTTTAAAAGAGGGTTTTCCTGAGCTTTGTTTTTGTACAAGCCTTTATCATCAATCATCTATGATAAATAAGAAACAAATAGAAGAAAAAATTGGACTAAGTAAAACTTCGGTTAAAACGTTGGAGAATTCAGAATGAATAATCGGTCTTCTTCCTTCTTGATCCACTTCAGTAACTTGTTGACGGAGTTGATTGCTACGGGTTTTGTTACGAGGGGTCCAAATACTGCATAGAGTTCAAATCCTGCCGTTACCTACAAAAATGTTTCGCATGCATAACTTTGCGAAGACTCGAACAGCCACTAACTGAAGCGGTGCACTACCCTTTCAAGTGTAACTTGGAAGGCACATTCCAGTGGTTTATCCCTTCAACAGATATCAATTCGCTTCCAAGCGAAACTTCTGAAACTCTTCAGTTTGACACATCGCAGTCAATGTGTGCCTGGTCATATTATGGACATATGTTCTATTTTAACAGCAATTAAAGAGGAATATTTTCAATTTTTTTGCTATCATTTAGAGCTCGTTCACACTGTCAATGCAACGGTATAATTTTCATCATTTTGGTGTCGTCAGTTGTTGACATCACAAATGGGTATTATCATTGGCGGATCTGGGGGGGGGGAGGCGCCAGGGCCCCCCTCTCTGTGTCTTTCATTTAATTTCTTTCATTTTCATGCAGTTTTCAGGAATTTTGGCCAAATAATAGGTTAGCACCTCAATCTGGGGGGGGGTTCGGTGCCACCCCCCCCCGTCTGGGAAATCCTGGATCCGCTACTGATCATGGCAATAAATGGAGGTGTTCACACGGCAACGGCATTTTGAAGACGAAAAATTGCCGTTGCCGCTACAGTGTGAACAAGGCTTTATGGATTTGCAGAAACCTAAAAGCTTCAGATACGTAATGTCTAGATTTCAGATTTTCTTCTTTATTTTCAAAAACTCTAAAAACGTGCGTTTAAATTATTGACTTTATCCGTGTTGCTCAAAGAAGAAAATCCGAGACTTACCCATCCGAGTAGAGTTTCGTAGGGGCCGACGTGGAAGAGTATTTTGAGTGGCCGAGAAGGACAATGGATGCGCTGGTGCAGGTACTGGTACAAACTAAACACCCGATCCTGCTCAGCCTCGCTGTTGTACGGCGCATCAAACTTCGGACTGAAAACAAACGGACAGTGTAAACCTCCATTTGACGATCATTGTAATTTTTATTTGAACAAAAGTGTCGTTTCCGCATTTATGAAGTAGGGTTTTTTTTGCGCAAATTAAACAAGGAAGATATTACATTTCACTTGGAGATTACTAAAATAACAGTACACATTGAACCAGTGTCTCAATTTTGAAATAAACAGCAACTTATTTTCATTTCCTTATTCCGGACTAATCATTTCACTGCAGTTTAAAGGGCTGTTTACACGTAACGACACCGTCACCGACCCCTTTCTCGTCACTGTCAAGTTTACATTGTGGTAATAGTGACGGACCGTTTGAACAGCAAAATGGGTTCCAGACCCATTCTGCCAGTCAGATGGCCCGTCACCATTGGCACAATTATAAAATTTGACGGTGACGGTGACGGTGTCGTTACGTGTAAACAGCCCTTGAGCATGGTTTTGACAACAAAGCAAACTATGAAATTGTTTGAAAAGAGAATCCCGTTTCACGAGCACACTATTCTGAAGCCTCATATGAGTCGAAACCTATGACGAGTGGATGGCCTTTTGTGACCAATTTTATGGTCTGTTCACACTGGACGACACCGAGAACGATATCGAGACTGACAACGATAATTATGGGTTCCACTGTAATATGCAGAGCACTTCACACTGCACCGAGACCCTGCCACTGATGCCATTGGCTAATTTTAGCCATTTCATCGGTCTTGCTATATGTATCGTTCTCGTTGTCGCTCAGTGTGAACATACCATTACTGAGATGTATTCTATTCAAGAGGACATATCCCACTGGTTTTAAAGTACGACAGATAAGGGATACACTGCCGGGATCAGGGATTTTTCCTTACCTAGTAAACTGTGCTGTACTACGGGACTTGTAGAGAAAGTGTCTCAGATCCGGGATCCCTACTTCAGTTATTCTATACTGGCCCTTCCTGAGCGAATCTGCTATAGTCTTCAGACAGTTGTATTTTACAAGTCTCTGAAATCAAATGGCGCAAAATACTGAAATTGCAAAAGCGGCACTCAAGCAACAAAACAATGCAAGATTGGCACTGTATTCCATTTTAAAAACTCAGCAGTGCTGTACAAAATTGCTAACTATTGTCGAACAATTATCTTACATTTTTATTGATGAGTAAATACACTTAAAATAGCCAGAGAAAATTTCCACAAACTAGTTCACATATTTTATCATTTACTGTTATTACGCATTTCTTAACCACATGATCTCACTTTTCATTGACGTTCGCATTACCGTAAAAATCTGTCATTTCCGACCAAAGTCAAATACAGTATTTTTGTTGTTTCATTTTGCACTTTACGTTAACTAGTGGTGGAAACTAGGGTACGGGCGTGATTGTAAATGAAGTACATTCTGCATACACACCTGTTGTATTTTTTGTTTGCACTCGGATAGTGTAAAGAAGACATCCCTGTCGACAGATAGTAAGAGTAGGCAACACTGACATTCTTCATCTAAGTACGAGATGTGAGCGTGAAGGTATCCCCTGGAAACGACGTTGATAACATGGACTTATTTTGTTTAAAAATTCACACTTCACCAGTGTTTGTATGGTTTAAGAATCAACATTCATTTGCCCATGCGGACGAGTGGCCCCAACTTTAACTTGTTGCGATGAAAATCAACTTGTCCTACAGCAAAATCTACTCATTGTGGGCGTGCGGACAATGTTAACATATTGACTGCTTCGCCGCTACCAGGTGCAAATGAATACGTTTTCAATACTATCTTCTCGCATTTTGCATTCTAATGATTCGATTGATTGCAAAGATATAAATAAAATCTGGTGTACTCACCCAGAATCGAACTTTGGTAGGCATATGGGCGTCCATGACTCTGCTGCTTTGAAAGACTCTGATGCGGAGACTAGGTTGAATATCAAGTGAAGGTCAAGTGGGTGCAGGAAGTACTTCTTCATTCGAACCATGGTAACCAGCTGGTTGTTTGCAACTAGTATAGCAAATACTAGATCCTGCGGACAGAAATGTATTAGATTTACATTTTTTCAATTGTTAAGATCTTTTGAAAGTTTTTGGCAGGTGACAGTCGTAACTCATTACAGGGAACCAGTGCACAATCACTTTTGGAGCCACTGCTCCACCCGAATCAACAGTCAAGATGTTGTGGTGTGTTTGCTGACACTGCCCGACAAAGACCAATAAGAAATGGCTTGTGTGGAATTCTGTGGAGGTGTTACTATTAACCCTCTGCAGGACACAAGCATGTCACTAACTTTGGCACACAAAAATACACACAACTCCCCTAATACTAATTGCTACCACTCGCATATAGTTGTGGAAAAGTAATGTTTTCAGTAGCGTCTGTCTGTCTACATGGAAATCCCATGAGGAACCTATCCCATAATGCAACACGACAAAACCACCCCCTTCCCGCTAGAAAGGGAAGGACTGGACCCACCTCCCCACCGGGATCTCCTGACCCCAATCCTCCGGCCATGAGACAGGGACGGGGACACAGGCAGTTGGCCTTTGACTGAAAAGCTTTCTTGTATCGCTATAAAATTGACATCATTGGAATTATAATAATATTTCACACATTTGTCAGTTTGAAGATCCGAAGTCTAGCCCTTTAAAGAAAATTTTGACCCTTCCATACAAAGAAGTTAACTGTGCCTCTTAGAAACTAGGGTGTTCAATCTGGAAAGCATAGATGTTAATAATGTTGTCCTGTCTGGGCAGATGACCAAATACTTAAGTTTACGTTTCCTACAGCTGAGGACTATGACATATATTTGTAATCAGCAGCAATTGGTGCAGTAACAAATAACAACCAAGCAGTATCTTGCCAAAAAGCCTATCTGTTTAGTTTCTGGCAAAATTTGACTGCTGGGTACATCAGACAATAGGGTATCGTCATGAACTAGTAAGTGCAACCATTGCTTTGTTTCTGGTAGGATTAGGCAGTGATCCTTGATGAATAGTCAGTAGGACAAAAAGTGATCTGTACACAAGTTTATGCTAGAGGCTGCTTTCTTTGATAAATTTGCAAAATCTCTGACTTGTAAAGGGTTAAGTAATTCATACTGAAAACTAGGAAGTTTCGAAACTTTGCTATGAAAAACTCAGTCGAAGCATTCAACGTCTTCTTCTAAACTTGCAATGATACTATTAGCATTGAGTACTTACTTTCACTTTGGCATGTTGTGCTATACTGTGTGCAACTGTATCCCTCGTGTGGCTGTCCAGCGGTAAACATCTCACTCCTCCCAACAGAAAACTGGGATCACAGTCCATTAAGTCCAATAAGTTATCTATGAACTTCTCAGCACCGGTTAACAATCTCCGTAGGTCATAGTTCCTTCTCTGTTTAAATATTCGGGCTAACTGGCTAAGTGTGAGGACCGATATAATTTGATTATACACGTACTGTAACTGTAAAGTCAATTGGTGTTTTGATTCGTAAGTGTTGGCCACAGTCACTAATATCAAGTGTTCTCTCACTAGAAACACAAACTTGTGTCCACCAGCGACTATTGAACGAATATTGTCCTTTCCATCTTGGACAAATGACACAAGTGCTTGCATCACTCCAAATATAGTCACTAACTTGTCTTCATTTCCGTGTCTGAAATTAAAAGAATTTAGCGTTAATACCCATGTCATGATTTTTCCGTACACTGCATAGGTTCACGTCAATGTTGAAAGAGATGGAGACACAACAATCGCAACTTCAGCCTCGTTCACACGTACCGTCAACACCGTCGTTTTTGCCAGTGGTACATCTGATCCTTTTAATGTATTTCAACATCAAGAGTGAACACCACCATAGAAAGTAATTTAACCCATTTTCAAACGGTAAAACAAGGTGACTTTAACGTGTGACTAGACCCTTCCATTTCATGTTGCGTATTTCAATGTATAATTTCAAATCTTCGTTGCTGTTTACTATCTTTTATTGAATACATTGCAATCTAAACTGCTAAATGTCTGAAGAAGCACTTCTTCTGAGATGATCAAAACATGTACGTTACCTGCAGTATATTGGTTTCCCAGCTTCGCTGAGTATGAAAACATGTTTCTTGTGCAGCTTCCACTCGGGTCTGTGCACATAGTCTATTTCCTCTTCCCCTGCCTCCTGTACCGGAGGGCGTGGTGTCGTGTCGTTACTGGCCGAGCTAATGACACTCTCGTTCTGACTACTGTCTTGTGTTGAGGTATCCTGGTCACTGATTTCCTGCTGTACAATAGAGATTCAAGATTCATTTATTCCTCCACTGTTTTCACACTGATGATGAGTGATCGAGATCGACAAAGAGACCGAGACTAATGTAACACCGAAACAGTATTCAATTCGGATCATTGAGTCTTTATCTCAGTGCACTTCTTCGTGGGATCAGAATATCAACCATTTGAATCTATGTAGAGTCTCGGAGTCGGTGTCTGTGAGTACGAACACACCATTGGAACATGCTTTTTAGAAAATAAATAGACAATGAATGAATGTAAATTAATCGAGTTCACTACATGCCACAATACAGCTCTTATTATGAATTGTAACCTCAAAGAAGAATAAATATCTCCAAAAAGAATTCACTCAAAAATTTAAAACCTTTTGTTCATATTACCATCAGTGTCAGCAACTTACACCCATTTACCACTATTTACACACTTTAGAGGTAAATTTAGAGGTGTATGTCTCATGTGACGAGATATCATCGATCTTATAGTGTACCGACAGGTAAATAAGCATTCTACGTATCCCGCTTTCTCTACTTTGACATGAAAGACATCCATGTACAAGCAACAATCTACATGCTTATGCGCACAAATCCGATGTGTACCCTTTAAAATCTTCGGACTAATAAATATTATTGTGTTGTAACGACTTACAGGTTCCAAGACTTTACTTAAATCCAAATCTCCAGTAATTTCTAATTGCTGCTGCTCAAATTTCATGGTGATTCACTGAATGCGGATGTACCTTGTGGCATTGTGGTAAAAGTTCACATTGTTGATAAGTTGAAAGTCCAACATCAAAAAAAAACTCGTTGACAGATATGCCAACTGCAGATTAGTTAACCCAGGCATCTTTGCAAACAGATGCTTGAAATGACGCGGAAATTATGAGGAAAAAATTCTTACGTCATGGTTTAAGTCTATTGAAGGTGTTGTTCTGTTGCTACTTGTTTGACTGCTTTCTTCTGTCAAATGGTTTGAACTGGCAACAGCAGGGATTGGAGAATCCTCCCCTTTCCTGATTCGACTTATTGTCCCACTTCGCAGCTTTTTCCCATCATCTATTTGTAATAATTCATCTAAATCATATGACAAATCTTCATAAGAGTCTGATATAAGTATTGAATGTCTGCTAGCTCCAGGTTCTTGGCCCTGAGGCACATCTACTTCTTCTTCTTGATTCACAAACACTTCGGTCTCCGCCATATTGCCATCTTTCACATGGTCTTCCATCATGCCATACGATAGTCAAAAAGTTCCATTTCAATGGTACTTTTCCTACCAAGCACTTTAAGCATTTCGTGCACACAAGGTCTCTAAAATCAATGTATTTTGGGGTCAAATGGGGTTAGGTTATTATTTATCTTGCCAAACCCTAAAAACTAAGCTGATTTTTTCTTGGGGTTGAAATTAATCCCTTGTTGCTACTAATAGTATAAGGTATAGACTATCCCTATCATTCACCCACAATGCCATTTTTTCTAACCCCTAAATAGGAAGTTCTGTACAAATATGGACAATTTGATCATTCTCATTACTTTATTATCTATCTAGCCAGTTATTAAATTTTGATTTTCTAGTCAGTGTAAACTTGTTACACATGCTCTTGTCTCTCAAACAGATTAGCTTTGGTGTACACAGGACAGTAGGATTCATACTGGTTGTGATGAATTTAGTAGATAAGTCACTCCTCTGATCAAAAGTGTAGATTTTTAGCAAGGCCACAATTTTTTTATGTAAAATGTGTATAATGTTCTTCTGATTCTAAATATACTACTTTTAAGCCACTGCCATGAATATTAGTGAAGTTATAGCCATATAAATACATCAAAGTCAGAAAGTCTTACCAGGTTATCAACATGAAATGGTTAACATTGAAAGGGGCTAGAATACCAAATTACCTGTGCAAAACACAATGAATGTTCTATCACATAAATCATAAAAACCACATAATAAGGGAGTGGTTGTATTAAAATGACCACCTACTGAGAAGCTGTTCACCCTGCACAGCAGGAGGGTAGGGGTCTCAACCGCAGGAGTTGTTGTTAGTACTTGACTGAGTTCACATGTTGAACACAAAACTACACATTCAGTTGTCATTTCTGGTTAATAATTCAACCTCAAATACACCACAATAGCAATGTGTGTGCCAACCAAGGCAATGACCTGTCCTGTCTTCCACTAGATGGGGATGTGAGCACTGTGACAAAGGCCTGCCCTTGGTGTGGACTTTACTTTGAAAAGCTTCTCTGCGATACTCCATGTCTCAGGATAAAAAGGTAGATAGTGTGCAAAGAAGCACAAGCCTGCCATTGGATGTAATCCTGAGAATGTGGATTCTGATGAACTAAGCTTCAAGTTGAATTTTACTACAGATCAGGAGGGTATCATCACTCTGCTAGTAAAGGACTATTAAAGTTATAAGACTGATGAATTTGGTAACATTGAAACAATTATGAGGGCACTCTAGAGGAGAGCCTTATCTCTGGTTCATATCATGATAAAATCTTCATCAGAAGATCACTCATCTCGAGTGGGGACTGCAGAGAAAACCAACCAAAGGAGCTCCACAGAATCTTCTAAGTGTTCCTCGAGAATATAAAATATATTAATACAGAAACATTAACAATTGACAATCCACACCAGTGCTACACATACGATGAAACTGTGCAAGTGCAGTACAGTAATGGTATTGCATGAGGTAGCTTGTCATGAGACAACCTCATAAAGCCTTATATTGCAAACATTTCTAACTCCACTACATATCAAAAAAGGAATGAATTGAACTTTAAGTGCTGGTCATCTCCATTCCAAAGCACATTACCTATCACACAAAAGAACCTGATAGTACAATTTCACAACACAATGAGAAGATCCAGTTACAGTCGAGCAGCTGAGACATTTAATTCCTGAACTATCCATGAGTTTGCGGTAATCAAATAAAGTGAGAGGAATACATTTTCAATATAATTATTGATGCATTTAGGGGGTGCAAGGATGCACACCCCTTCTCAGCCCCTGTAAAGTAATCTGAAACATGATGAAAACATTCAGTATATGTAAAAAGAGAAAATAATTCTTTAAAGCTTATTAAGGAACTTATTAGAATCTATCTTTTGAGTGGATGTTGCTTGTTGTGTTCCTTTAATTAAACATTATCATATTATCAGTACAGATCTAGGATTTTCCAGATGGGGAGGGGCTCCAATACCTAAAGTGGGGAAGGAGCAACCTATTATTTGGCTAATTTTATTCTAAAAACCTTATAAAATCGAAATAAATTTATTGGAAACAAGATGTAGAAATAATTAGTTTTTAAATATACCTCTGCTAAAATGGGTCTTTGTATGGCATAATCTTTTGTACGATGATTCTACTTTATCAGACTACACGCGCGAAGAAGCTGTACGCTTACAACCAATTTGTACACCATGGGTACCAAAGAGCACTCCATGTCAGCGAAATGGTAATTGAAGTGGATAAAAAACTACTGATTCATAACGGCATTTTACACTGTCCTTTTTGAGGAGAGAATAAATATTTGCTCAGAAGTTTTTTTTTGTCATTTTCGAACCCGCTGACTTGTAAAAGAAAATGATTATTTCTTCACTTTCACACAATTAATCTTTCACACATTTCTCGCAAATTTAATCTTTCAACCATTTTGAAGTGGCCTCCATCCCCAGGATTTTTTTTTTTTTTTTTTTTTTTTTTTTTGCACTTCTGCCAGTTCTAGATGTTTCAGATCATTTCCAGAAATTACAGCCTCTGTTTAAATACTTTATACTGGTGATGTCAATTTATTGGGCTACATCTGTATGTCCTTTAACAGGATAATCGAATTCAATTAAAACAAGAAAGTTCTCCTGCGTGAACGCAAGAGGCATACCGCCCGCTACATAGCAAACCTATCCTGGGGGTGAAAAAAAATCCAAAAAAAGGAGAAAAAATTCAAAAAAAAAATTTCCGGGGGAGTGGGGGGGGTACCCAGGCTGAGTAACCCCCCCTCAGCTGGGCATCCCCCCGCCACAGATGGGGTGTACTCCCCCCCCCCGGCCAGGACTGGGGTACCCCCCCCCCGGCCAGGACATGTACTCTTTTATTGTATTGAAAATTGGACACAAAAGCTGATTTAACATTGATTTTTATTTGAAAGATGGAAAAAACATAGCGTGATTGTTTGGTGCACGGTTTTATTATAAATTAAGTTTGGGGTAAATTTAGAATGTAATGTTAATGACTCTCTGTTTTCTCAGAATTTTATGAAAACGTACAACGCATGCATAGGCAGGCGCACCACTTCTCCACTTTTAGGACACATGCATAATTTATTTGATCCTATGACTGTACAAATTTAACTGACGTCTCTTTATGAGTTAAAAGCCAGTGAAACTTTACTTTTCTTGTTTATGTGGCCAAATTCTGATGATGACTAGACTTAATCCAGTTCATGGAGAGAAACAGACGAAAACATGCACTCAAATTTGCAATCGTCGAAATCTTATTTTTGGCAACAATTTGGATTTGAATCCCGTCGATTTTGACGAAATTTCTGATCCAAGACAAAGAAAAATTCCATTCTTTTTTCCAGGCTACAAGCATATCATTCAAACGAAGTCAGTAACGTTATAGTTTTTAATTGGGTGGTTCGCAGAGATCAGGAAAACAAAATTTCCAGTGGTACTTCAGCTCTAGCAAAGGGGTAAAAATAGCTCAGATCCGGAGGTTTCAAAGCAGAGCAATATTCTTTTCGGTTAAAAATTTGTATGTTTTATTATTAAGTATTAAATCTATAATCATGATAATTATTCACAAAAAAAACCAGATAAAATTAAATAGATTCTTTCAAGGTGAACACAAAAATGTTAAAATTGAAAAAAAGGCTTCTGTGCAACTGAGCTGTGAACCCTCTTTACATTTGAAGTTCTGTCATTCTTGCGAAAGTTTTCAGTTGCCTTCATAGTGATTGTCGCACTACTGAAGCAGAATATTCTTGAAGAAGCACTAGCAGATCCGGGGATGGGGGCCCGGGGTCCGGGCCCCCCCCGACCCCCAGATTTGGAGGCCCCAGTATACAGTTTAAGAGCTAA
>JBCAUG010708683.1:0-13426 GCA_038406175.1 Haplosyllis leylae
GGGGGTACTCAGTCCCAGCCAGGGGGGGGGTACTCAGCCCCAGTCAGGCTGAGCACACCCCAAAAAAATTTAAATATTTTTCTTTAAATTATTTTTTTAAAATAAAAAAAAATTTTAAATATTTTTTCTTTTTTTAAATTTTTTTTGTTGAAAATTTTTTTAGGGGACATAATTCCCCGGGCATAGGTCGGCTACACAGCGGGCGGTATGCCTCTTGCGTTTACGCAGGAGGACCTTCTTGTTGAAATAGAGTGCTGGTTGGTGAGATGAGCAATGCAAACCCACATGGAAGAGTGTACAAAATCTAGCAAAATTAGATTTGCATGTAGTTAGGCAATGTGGGTACATTTTCTGTGAGGCTATATTTGTTGTATGTTTGTTAAATTCTTAAGTAAACTTTTAATCAAAGTCTTTAATCTAACAATAAGATTATCATCTTGCATACGCGTATGCAGCCAGAAACAATCTACATTCCACCCTCAGTAAATACACTGTGTCAAACCTATCAACCAAAATACAATGGGTTTTTCTAAATTTACTGCTCAAATTGTATTTGATGGTTAATTGCATAGACTCTTACATCTTTATCTTTTATGCATTAGAATATCTATGTAATTGACCATTCTGTCAAATAATGTCCCGATTCCATACCTAACGTCTGTCAATAACGCACATTCCAACTCAAGCTGAGCTCCATAGGCCAACTTCAAGAAAATATGCTACATGTTAAATTTGTAGAAACAAAAAACTGTCGGTATTTCAAAACAATTGATGAGAAAAACTCACCTCTAGCTATGACTTCAGACTATAAAAAATTGGGACAACAATTATCACCCTCAGTTCAGAAAATACTTCCATTTTTTGGGAAGTCAGAAAATTCTGACCAACGTTTTATAACGGTCGTCTAGGAGAAATTTAGTTTTTAGTTTTTTAAGTGTCTGGAAGAAACCATTACTTGCACCAACTATTTGATAGTACATTATCATTTCTGACAGAAAGGAGATCCAACTTACCTGGAGATATTTCAATAATTATGTGTGTGTAAAATTTTGAAATAACCAACTTTTTACCAGAGTATTTAAACTGTAATATCTCCAGGTAGGTCAGATCTCTCTACTATCAGAAATTATTGTGTAAAAGGGTAAAATGTTTTAAAATGTTCTACGGGCGCACCCCCGCGAAGGTGCCATCTTACACCCCAGGTGGGTGTATTTACGTACATAAGGAATGGACCATTTTACAGAGCTCATGAGAATTGAAATAGCGAGCATCCCAAAATGTTATACCCTTTTGCGTTCACTTTTCCTAAGGTTTCACTTCAAATGTTAAACGCTATGTCGCCTTAGATTCAGAGTAACAGAATGTATTGTTTCTCTAAACGATGGGTTACTTCTGAAGTTGTTTGCGCAACATCTAGATGTGCAGGACTACTTTGCTCAATATTCATGGTGACAATTGTTCCACTTCGATCTTGCCTAGGTTCTCAATTTTAACTCAAGCAGGAAAAGAAAACGTTTTGATGATTAATTAATTTTGAGCAAGAAGAGATTTGTTCAAGATTCATAACAAGATCAATACATACAAACTTTTCACCCTGATCAGAAAATAATATCTGCAGTATTGTCATTGTTCGTATTATTGATGTGCTATATCAAATTCACCTTAAAACCTATCAGTTTTACAAATATGTGGAGGAAGCAAGCAGGTATAGGCAGCCGGACTAGTGGAACCTTTGGGACATAAACCAGCTTTGAGTAAATTATCATTCTTTTGGTAAAAAAATACTATTCAAAAATACAATTTGCCCATTTTCAATACAATTGTGCAATCTCTGAAGTTCCATGATTTTTGAGAAACATTAGTAAACTCAACTCCAAGTCTGTTTAATTTTTTTTTGCAGAAAAATACTTTTAAATAGAAAAAGATATGAACGAGTTTGTTTTAAACTAAAGACCAAAGTCAATCACTCCACATGAAGAAATTCAGAGATTGGAGCAATTACTCACACACTGGCTCATTGCTATTCTGCTGATGACGTCAGAATTTTTTAGACATTTTTTTCATGTCACTGTTTGATCACAACTCCCGAACCAGTAAACAGATCTATTTCTTTGGCAGACTTGTTGAATGCTTCACAGAGTTTCTATTCTGGAGAAAAAGTACCCAAGTTCCTTAGCCGTTATTACATCAAGAAAATGACACGAAAATACTCCAAATTTATGAATCTAGAATGAATCCAGACTACTTATCCAACCAGAATCAAAACCCATCAATCACAATCATCATGACTCATTTCCCAACAACTATTGTAACTCAATTACCAGACCTCGCACACGCATTTGCAAACTGAACGCTCATTGGTGACTCCCACTGATACCCATGTCAAAGCTCTACTTACAACGCCCCCCCCCCCCGCCCCCTACAAACTGTGCTCAAATCCCGTGTACCCATGTCGATGCCTAAGCTGACTCTAACGGGTTAGTATTTAATATTTCCAAACTAGTGTAAACTTTAATCCATTTGTACTATGTACTGTAACATAATTGATCTAGTACCTTTTATTCTACAGCAATTACCATCTGTATCTTTAAGAAAAAAGTTAAGTACCCAAAACAGCTTGCCGGGAAGTTGTTTTTAGTGCTACGTATTCTCCTGAAGAAAAACGCCCCAGATCCACCAGTTTCAGCAAAGAAGTCACATTTTGAACTTGTTCGTCAGCACTCAATCTCAAATTATTATTGCCATAAAAAGATCAAGTGACTGGAAACAGAAAGTAGAAATTATGATTTCAAGGTACTAAAAAGATTCCAGAGATGTTTTTAGCTTGATTGAAACAATCCTGTTAGTTCTATTACTAACAGTGGTAATTAGAGCAATGGTATGGGATTCATATGTCAATCTTTCTTTTTTACAAACTAATTTAGTTGAACTTTCTGTTTTCATACAGTTACAATGGATGAAGATCTTTGTCACGAGTCGTATTTAGATAGAGATGCTGACCAAGGTGCCAGACAAATTCACAAGATTAAGGCATATTGTTGCATCTGCAACCAGTATAATCTATTTTTGGGTATTTGGCCAATCATTCAATACTGCACTTGGACGAATTGCTTACTGACCAGTAGTTCATTTTGGACTACTAGTGGTCCAAAATGGACTACTGGCCAGCAAAAAGTGGAAGCATGTAGAATACTGAATCATTGGCCACATGCCCAACAATAAACTATATATAATAATAATAATAATTCGTTTATTCTCTGTCTTGATATACATAATGGTAAGGATAGTTCACATGGTAGATTATTTATAACCGTAATGGTACAGAGAAAAGGTACGGGTTTAGAGTTAAACTTGTTGCCGTAGCAGTCCCGACCTGGATGAGGCAATGTAAACAAACTTATATACAAGTACTGGTAATAAATTATGAAAGCCATGATGCATTGATTGCTGAGTTTCCATAAATATGATGTATTGTTGTTCCCCTTTTATTTTTTTACCTTTAGATAATTTGTTCGTTATAACCCATAACACAATTTTTCATCAACCCGGTTGTTATAACTCGTAACAATTTTAACACAAACTTAGATGATGAGAACAAGTTATAGACATAATAAAACTGTTATAACCGTGAATGCTAGTAAGTCGGAGAGTCACTCCTTTTACTGCTAGTACTCTTATGCTCTTCACGGTGACGTTTGAGTTGCTGATAGTGTTTGAATGACTTATTACATTTTTCACAGGGATAACGATTGCTTGGACCATGCAGGTGCATGTGTGCCCTTAAGTTACAGGGATCATTCGTGAAATATTTGCATTTTTGACAGTTCCAGGGTTTACCAGAATGACTAACTACATGCTTGTTACGTTCGCTTTTGCTTTTAAAAGTTTTCTGGCATGTCATGCATGTTTGATATCCCGTACTAAGGTGCGTTAATCTGTGTTGCTTAAGTTCACTGTCAAAAGTAAATGTTTTCAGACAGTCCGGGCAAGGCTTCTTGTTTGCCTTTTCACTATGGTAGTATAGATGTTTCCTCAGTACGGAGGGAGTATTAAACTCCTCCTTACATTCAGGACATTTAATTTTTCCATGTTTGGACCTGAAATGGTCTCTTAGTCGTTTCAGATTTGATTCTTTAAAGTTACATTTTGTACATTTAAATACGCATTTACAGGCATACTTGCATTTGATGCTGACTCATTTGGTGATAACAAATTCTGCTTGACATTTCGGTTTGACAGCTACATCAGTATTTTTAGTTCCTTTGCCATCATTACCGGAGTTTTGACCAGTATCCACATGGGAGTGGTCCTTGTCCTTTTGTTCGGGTTTCTCAGCAAGAGTGGGTACTGCAGGGTCTTGCTTTTGTTCTTGGTCTTGCGGTGGCTGACTGGGCATGTCTACCTCCACAGTGGTGGTACTAGTGTCACTGCCATCATCTTCTGCATCCTGACTTGCATGTTGGGGTGGTCGGCTGCTTAATGCTAGCAACACCTGTGCATCACGGCATTTCTGTTCAATTAAATTTTGGGACATGAGCCATTGCTGTGATGGACCACTGAGTGCTGGTGTACCAATTGGAAAAATACCCCCATGTGAAAAATACCCCCCCTTATTTACGGGCGCACAAGAAATTTACGGGAGTACACCATTACAGGAGTAGAGATTTTTTTGAAGTTCAAGTTTCAAGTTGATACATTGTACTCCAGTAAATGCAAAAGTGGTAATATGTTAAGTGTACTCACTTATAAATATTAAAAATTTACAGGCTTACAAAATACTTACGGGCGTACAAAATTGGGGATATTTTTCCACACAAGTGCAAAAATACCCCCTTTGTGCGCCTGTAAATATTTTGTGCACCCGTAAATATTTTGTGCACCCGTAAATCTATGTTAAACTTAATGGTGGACTCCCATAAATTTCTTGTGCACCCGTAAATAAGGGGGGTATTTTTCCACATCGGGGTATTTTTCCACCTGCTACACCGGGACCGAGTACCCCCTGGACTGAGTACCCCCCCCCCGGCTGGATCTGAGTACCCCCCAGCTGGACCTGAGTACCCCCCGGCTGGACCTGAGGCTGGACCTGAGTACCCCCCCCGGGACCGGACCTGAGTACCCCCCATGTGGACTGACAAACACGACTGAAACTATTACCTTCCCCCATTCCTCTGGAATGCGGGCGGTAACAATATTTAGTAATGGTTCAGGTATCACCATATTTCCACTTTGCGCGTCCGACGGTAATAGAAGTTCTAAGGTACTTGTGAAAAATACCGAGTTATCTTTTAATAGATCTAACAAAAAATATTCATTGAAGCATGTAATGTTTCGATGTAATACTACTGGTGTAATACTACCAATATCTAAGAACAATGGTGATTAGTTTAACACAAATACATGTTACTACATATAGTATTACTATTAATGTTTTTGTGAGCTTAACCTGCTGTCACACATAACATCATGTTTGTGTTACCATGTTTAGTGGTTTTTCCGGGTTTTTTTATTGTCATTGGGGCATTTATGCCATATCCATTGCTGTGAGTACTTGAAGCACATGGGGCAACTTTTACACTCGTATGGAAGTTCGTCTGTATGGGTTCTGGCATGCTGTCTGACATTCCTTATGTCTACGTGTTCATAAGTACAGTGCTTACATTTGATCGGTCGTGCATTGTGAAGTTCCTCATGTGCCTTTAAGTCACTGAGTCTTTTGAATGAGGAACTGCATCCTTTCACGTGCTGGTGTGTACCTGCTCATGAAGTCTTTTTCAGACTGGAAGTAGAATGAGCATTTGCAGTGGGCACACTTATAAGCTGCTGTTTTATGCACATACAAATACTTTGTAAGGGACAATGGGCTGTCATATTCCCTTGCACACTCCGGACACTTCAGACATTCATGTGTTGTCTTGAAGTGAATATTGAGGCCTTTGACATTGTACGATCTGTGACCATATAGAAAGCAGGTAAAGACACGTCTCCTTGCCTTTCTCACTTTGTCACTGTCCTTATGTGATTTCAGGCCTACAGTTCATATTTTGAATATGGCTGTGCATTTCGGTTAAGATGGGAATTCCGCGTTCTTTGTCTGGGACTTGCTTGACTTGGTTGTGGAGGGAGACGGTATGTCATAAATGATTGTTGTGTCTGAGTCCGGTTCTGAGGAGGACGATTGGTCTCTGCTGTCTGTGATTTTGGACATTTTGCATGGTAACACAGAGGGTAATGTATAGGCCTGTTTTGATAGATTATTTCTAGTTTGCCTGTTTTTGACGATCATTCATTGAGCTTTCAGCCTTGCCAATGATGGACCTTTCTTTGGGCGGTTACTCAGTTTTGGACGATGTGGTGGTGTTGTCGGGACTGTGTCCTTAAATTTATCCTTGATATATTTGATATCCTCAGTACTCAAATTGTGCATCTTGACTGTGTATTTGCATCTCAGTATGTCACGACAGCTTATTTGCAGCAATTCGTCTCCTTCTACATTCATAATGTCGAAGTATTAGTTGTTTGTAGTGGTTTCCTCAACTGTTACTGAGGACTGGTCAGTTAGTGTACTTTTGTAATAGCGCATTTAACATTTTAAAAATTTGCTAATTTATATTTTTTATATCTTTCATTTACATAATGTGTATTTGGACTTTTATCTCTAGATGAAGTCTAAAAATAACAAAGAAATTGTCAAAAAAGCTGTCGTGGTGTAGATCTATTCCTCTGTTGTTTTGCAGAACTAGTCTGACTGAAAAAGAGAGTATCCAGGAATCCTTCTATGTGGACGTTTTTCTACAATGCAATTACTTTTTTGAGACTAATTACTGTTTAAAGTTTCAAAATGCACGTTCTGAATTAGCATCATCAATTTCTGGGCAAGATTTGGTAAGTACCTAATCAACATCTTACCTGAGCGTTTTAGATTCTAATACACCAGGTCCCGCTGAGGAGGAACAAATAGATGCAAAAAAAAACCTGTTCCTGGTAAGCAAACTTTTTAACATTATTGTCCAAGATTTTGATGCAAATGTAATTGCTGGCTATAAGTGGGTAGTCGTTGTAACTGGATTCATTGTAAGTGGAACCAAGTGTAGTTAAAGAACATGTGAAAATTGTCATTCCATTTGCAAAGTTGTGGTACAACAGAGAATAAAACTATGGTTTGGCAGTAACCGTGATCAGTAAGAGTAACAGAGCAGAACGGTTCATTCCATGCTTATCAATGCTATCTACAAGGCAACAGAATTCACTAAATATGTACTCCATACAAGCAAAGGTCACTCCAAAACGTATCTTGTGTTGCGGTACTGTTCACGATATCTACATATTTGAGGTAAGTAAGGCTATTTAGTTTTGAGTTTGACTGATAATTGCTTCGGGAATCGAGCCAACAGTAGACTTGGCTTCTTCCTAAGTATTTCACTCATCATGTTGGTTCAAGTGAAATTGCTAGCTTTTTGCCCATCCCGGTTTACATTTGTTTCTTATAGCTGATAATGCGGGTGCAAAAAGCACGCAATCAGATACGAAAGAAAGGTACGTATATCTGAGTAAAATATACTAACAAAGTATTAATTAAGATAAACTACTACTTATTTTAGCATTGAGGTTTCAAGAAAATCATATAAGAGTAAAAGTGATCTGTTTCTTAAAGAAAATAAAATTATAGGTATTGAAAGTTTCACCAAGTGGCTCCCTGTGTATGTGGGGTAGGGGGATGGGGGGAATTTTACCCTTCACATCTCTGAGCTTTAAACAACCTTCCAAAATTCTTGACACTCTCTGTGTGAAAAACCATTTACAGCTAGTCAGTTTTTTAAACCAAATTTCAGTTGTAACTATTTTACACTGCTGAGCAAATTGGGTCATATTGGTGATATCTTATCATAGCTGGCATAATCATTCTCATATTAAAGTCTTACTCACATCAGAGATTCACAATAAAAACCAAACCTGTGGAGCAACCTGAGTCATCATTGTAAAAATAACACCAAAAGCCATGCCCATGTCAAAACTCTTACCCACTTTGGTTATAGGCATTACTAATTGAGGATGATGCAAAAACCCCACACATAAAGTGACTGGAGTGATTCTGAGACCTTTGTTTATGGCAGACATTTATAAGCCTGCTCATATTAAAGACAATTCCAACTTAAGAGGTGGTCAGTAATGAAAACCTGAACTACTAGCAACTGGTCCGTTTCTGTACTTTGTAGACAGAGCCATGACCCCTACCCTTAACTATTCAGCTGCCCGTTCAATGCAGTCTGAAAATCCGTAAGGACAAAGAAGGTCAATGTGACCTTTCATGAAGATATGTTTCTGTTCCTAAGAATTACAAAAAGTCCAACCGTGTAGGTGACTGTATGAGCCAAAACGAAACTGTTGTCCTGCGATGTGACTTAGAATTTCTTCTGCAATTAACAAGCTTTACTTGGCCGATGTGCAAGATTCCTCACGGACTTCAATGTATTTCGAAATTGTGTAGTAAAGTTTCATGTATCATGACTTCAAGCCATTGTAAACTTCAGGAATCTTTGCATGTTCTTCATTTATTTACAGGAGAGACAACTGGTAGAACGGTTCCACGAGTTTCTAAACAATAACATCATATGATATTCCAATCAATCCTGGATCCTGTGTGTGTTTTCACTGAACCAGTGATCAATACAGCAAGCCCGTCGATCATCTTATCCAAAAATAAAACGGCCAATATCATAAACACTTGGAAAGTGTTGCTAGGTGTCATATGTTTTCTGTAGTACACCAAGGAATACCCCTGCAATAAATAGTGCAAAGTTATCAATCAAAGAACAACTTTTTACCAGAAGTAAAACAAAATTCAGAACTGTGATTTACATTGTTATCATCGATTCCATAGAGCGGAGGCACGTCTGATGAATTCATATTGACAACCCAGGAGTTAGTTCTTGGAAGCCGAACAGAAGGCCTGTAAAAGACTAACGGAAGAATCAACAGGAAACTCCATCTGGAATTAGAACTCCGTGAAGACCAGATGTTTACTGTCTTACCGTTTGCTTTCCACAGAAGCGGTAGTTCCTCAAGCAGGAACACATCTCACATGGTTTCGTCCTAAACCCCACGGTGTTGCATTGAATCATTAAACTGACAGATATCTGGATTCAACGGAGGACCATTTCTACATTGCAGTTAATGCCCTGACAGACAGATAGATACCAATCCGTCTGATGTAGACAGATAGAAATAAGTGAATCCAGTCAAACACTGAGGAGTTCGAATCTCTGGTGTCTATCTTGTCTACTTACTCATCTCCCCATCACTAACTATCGCTACAATGTGTTGTGTTATTTGATGGCTGTTGCCTGGAACTAATTGAGAGGCATCTTATCCAGCAGAAGATCACCGGAGGGAGTACGAGCAGGACCCTATTGTAAAGGGTGGAATTCAAGGGGCAATTAAGGCGTAGGGTGCGGTAGGCGGCGACAACACCAAACACAGTAGAACGCCTCAAAACGGAAGGACACACAGAGGGCAGCATGGAACACAGCAACACCGAAAACATAGATAACCAGGAAAGACGAGCTTCTGAAGTGAAGAGGCAACAAGATTTTGAAAACTTTGATGTAGAGGATTTCTTAAACAGGTCAAGCCCTCTACGGGCACCGAGGAAGAGGAATCTTTTCAAGGGTAAGCGTACAATTCTATTTATAATATTTGGTGGACCTTGGGGGGGTGTCCTGGGCGCCCGCCCCCTACGGAGCAAGTTTTCTCATCGGCAAAAACTTAATTTTGCGTACCCATTACTGGGCCATGAGAGGGTTAATGCTATTTCTGCGCAGAATCCCAGATCCGCCTCTGTTAATGACCAAATAACTTGAGGGTCACAGGAGAATATTTAGTATGTAAGGCCAATTTTGCGTTACTAGAATTGTCGAAAAGGTGTGTTAGGGTGTCAATTAGCAAATTTACGGGCTTTGCTGTCCTCGCAATGTTGTGATTTTTAAACTGGATATTTATTGACTGGACCCCAAAGAGTGACCCCCTGTGACAAGAGCCGTGCGAGAATTTGGACGTTGTGATTGGGTGTACAGATAGTGAAGGCATCTGTTGTATCTGAACTACATCAACATTGCGATTAAACTCTCACCAAAACTACTTTCAAAAAAGTGCTATACTTCTATCAGTTATGTACTTATAATTTTATAATCAGCACTTCAACGCTTACAGTTAAAACGAAGCAACTCACAGATGTTCATTCATAGTTTAATGTGGAAATAATATCTGTTCAAAAGTGTTAGTTTTTTTCTGAGAGAGCCAATTTCACAATGTTAAGCTGATTAAAATTCATCCTGATGCACCGAAGTGGCATTTTGTATCGTTCTGTCATTGATTAAGGAGAATCATAGTCAATCGCAAATGCTTTTTACTGAACAATGAAATACCAAAATGCGTTTTGGAAAGCTCAATTCAGAGAAGTATCACATGGACACCATTGTATGCAAAGAAGTACCCAGGTAAATTGCAGTCATTCTGCCTGATTATGTGTAATGACGGACAAGAGATTTCATAACTAGCTAAAGTAGCGGACAAGTAGGGACGTTTGAGTCGGATTAGCATTATGTTAAAGCTTACTCATTCAATATTTTTATGAGTATTTTGGTATTACACATGGTCAACCTTACTATGCAGTAGTAATGTCTGTGGACAACTGACAACAAATTTGGACTTAAACCACAATGTTCAGCGGCGGATCCAGGATTTCCCAGAGGGGGGGCGCCAACTCCAGAGGGGGGTGCGCCAACCTATTATTTGGCCAATTTTTGCCGAAAACTGCATGAAAATGAAGAAAATTTGGGCCAGAGGGGGGGGGCGCGCGTCCCTCGACTCCCAATGTAGATCCGCCACTGATGTTGCTTTTTGCACGGAAATGGCACTTGACTGTAATAAATTACAAATAAGGATATAGGGGAAGCGAACAAAGTATTTCTGAAGATTTTCTTTGAATGTTTGCTTTGGAAAATAGGCATGATACAGCGATAACTGAGCCCTTTTTGGTTTATGTATTAACCAAGAATGCTTTTCATTATTTTTGTTTGCTGAAATATGCAGCGTCCAAATGTCGAATTGAGGACATTAAATAAAGTATTGTGAAAGGTTTTGTCATGAATGGTGTGTGGTTTCATTTCACAAAACGTCAAAGAAAAAAACTGATAATTGTCTATTATCTTGTAAATTGACTGATTTCCACATCATGTAATGACAAGTTGGTTGAATATTCGCTAAATTCCATCCGGAAATTTTATTTGGAATAATGAAACGTTAATCCGGATTTATTGCACTCTGAACATTAAGTTTGTTTTCTTTCCGAACTTCTCAGACTCAGACTCCTACGTTAATTATTGTTTTGAAGGGTAAAAGTATCAAAGCATACCTCAGGAGATAGAAGGCACGAACTAGGTGTAAATACAGGAGAGGTTCAAATGAAGGTCGGTCCAGTTAGTTAAATGTTATCTCAGCCATCTGTTCTTGCAGGCAGTGCATCCGTAAATCTTATTCTGGTGTAAGTCCCTTGTGAATTGGCACGTAAAATTGGTTCTCAAGGATGATGGGGTTTCAAAGTTAGGTTACTGTCATCAACACGTAGTTCCATATTTATAGGGTGCATTTAAAAACATGTTCCCAAAGAATAGAAAGGGTAGTAAGTACTGGCAATAATCTCAAAAGTGATCGGTACCACTAACTGTCAGTGAATGAAAATCTGACATTCTGCATTCAAGGAACAAAGGGAGCAGACATGCAAGAACAATTGACATATCCCCTTGACTTTCTAAACAAGAAGCCAAGAGTCAGCATGCCTCCAAACCAAAACCTGAAGGTGGCCAAAGAACACAGTCTGGGCTCTCTGTCAGAGGTTCTGTATTTATTGTGATAAGGTACGTTGTCCCAGTGAGTTTCCTTGGAAGTGTATTTGCTATTGTTCAGATGTTCAAATAGCTGAGATGTTAGAAGAAGTTTCTTGCAAACCAGAAAATCCTCATATTACATACCCAAAGAATAGAAAGTTAAAATTGCAATTTCACTTTCCAATCTGTCCATCATTACTTTGCAGAATTCTCGTTATACTTATTTTTGCCTTTCCTTTGATTGGTCTTTCTTGTAACTAGAAGTGTGCTAGAGTTTTGTGGAAATTGCAAATATTTTGGAAACGTATGTTCCCAAGCCACACGCAACTTTTAATTTCAAAACTATTGCCAATAAATACCCAGGAGTAGCTTTACTATAATATTGGAATTAATTGTGCTGACGAGCAAATTTCTATTTGTCAATTCGTGGTAGACTCCAGAAAAAAAAGGTGAGAGATTCAGTTTTCCTCCAACGCAATGATTTCTACACATCTGACATTTATCTTCCAAATGATCATCACAAAAATAACCAAACTATGCTAAAAAGTAGATAAGTTTTTCCGCAGAAGCTCTATTCTACGCCTTCCAGAATATATGTTTATTTAGATCTATTTGTTGTGATGCAAAATAACAGGAGCTCATTGGTCTGGTAAGACATAAGAAAGGAATTGAGGGTAAGTGTAAAAAAATTCTCTTCTATTGCGCCTGTAAAAAAAAGTACTTTCATTCTGCAAATGTATGCTGAGCCATCTACTGATGGATTATTCTAGTTTTTGTTTCAATGAATCAATTAATTGATCCGGTTGAGTGGAATGATATTAAAAATATTTAATATTTAAGTGTTTACACGAGACGTGAGGCTTAACAGAACCAGACTTAAGTGTTGCATGTTTAAGTCTCCAGAGGAGACTAACTGTGATGTATATAGTCAGAACTGGCAGGAAGAAAATGTGGTCAACCCCCCCCCCCCCGCCCCCTCCCTTGTCAGACATAGAAAATCTGGAATTTTGTCATTGTTGAACTCAGGAATAAAAGCTGAAAGGTAGGTCAACAACCCCTCCCCACCTACCCCCCACACCCACCAGTAGAAACATCTAGTGAGAATCTGGGGTTAACTCAAAAATTTTGACCCACTTTCAGAGTCTACTGCAGAGTCTACTGTTTGCCACTAGGCTACCGTCTCTTTAAAAATTATAAGAGACTGGATATATTCAAAAAAGTTATGTACGGGTGAAAGGACGTAAAAGATAGTTTGAGAGAAATTTCTGGTAGAGTTAGCCAATAGTAAGTGCAATAACCAGTTGTTGTAACATTAGTTTTATCCCAGCATCCTGTGGAAATCTGCAATAAAAATTATAATTGACAACATAATGGGAGAACACGTCTGAAGATAATACCGCACGGATTCCACCTACGCCAGTTTATAATGAAAATAGATGATAATTTCTCTCATTCACGAGATCGAGCTACTTTTTCCTAGAGAACGCACTGAAACGCACCTTGATTTCGCTCTGCTGACATTTCGCAGGGTCGAAGGTGTC
>JBCAUG010708694.1:0-13425 GCA_038406175.1 Haplosyllis leylae
CCCCTTAAAACACTATTGCTTCAGGGTTTAATTTGCTGTGCTCAAAGGGTTTTATCAACTGTGATTGACTTTATGTACCATATGGGCAATAAACTGTGATATGAAAGAAACTTAATGAATTGTGGCTCATTTAAAAAGGCATCTCCTGGCCGCGAAAGGATTCCAGGCTGTGCAGCCTGTGACAGTAAGAGATCATATTATAATATCAAAACATAAAATTTTACGGTTGCTACCTTTTCTTACAGTGAATAAATGTCTTTTTGCTGATTTGGTACACAATTTTCCTGGTTCCTTTTTTTTCTGTTACAACGGTTTCTTCAACTGGATACTTAAATTTAGGATTTAGTTTTGTAAACTTCCAGAAAAATAGGGTATCATCCTTTCCTTCAACTAAGCATCCCGATGCTTACAATTATAAATTAGTTTTGGTACAAAATCTGGAGTAAAGTATTTAACAATAACATTCTTCATATCTTAAGTCAAACGATGTAAAAATCTAAAGTAACATAGTGAAAGTCGCGTCCTAATAATAACCGAAGATTTGACGGGAAATACTTAAACCCATACTCATGTGTGGCTAAGTTATGCCTGTTCGTAACAATAGAAAATAATGATAATCAAAATGGTAATCATTGTCTCGTTATACCAATTAATAATCATGTTGTTTCTTGTTAAGCCAATTCGCAATGTAAACGTAACTTTAATGATTAGGAGTTCTACAAAAGAAAAGTCATTATGCCTTTTCGTAATGTAAGGTTATAATTACATGTACGAGTAGTCATAGTCTCGTTATCCCAGTTCATTACCATATCTGGCTTGCTAGTTATACCGATTCGTAACAATAAGGTTACAATAATGGTAATAGAATGTAAATTGTTATGCCTTTTAAAGACATCGTAGATGCCAAGACAGTTATGAATCTGTCCTTGTTATCCCTTTTCATGTACCTAAGTCTGTTTGTTACGACTTCTCATGTTGAGATGGATTCAGGTGTTCTAACGTTTACAATCCTATGCAAAAGATTATAATCGCATCTGCAAACCATCTATTGTCATGATGGCCAGTTGTTACAACTATTAATGTTTGTGCTGTACAACAATTGGGCACTGTCCTAGCTTGTTTGATTTCTCCATGTGTAGAAGTAGCTGCATGTAGAATGTAAAGCGGGCGGTACACTTGCTACATGTGTTTTTTAACTTCACTGTGCACCGCCATATGGTTATTTAGGTTCCTTTCATCGTATGATTCATAGTCACAATCCTTGCAGGACCATACCTTTTTGTCATGGATTTTGGCATGCTTTACAAGTTCTCCTTTTCGGAAAAATGCCTTCGAACATCCTGGGTATGCACATCTAAATCCGGGATATCTTCGGTGTCCTTGTCTGTGAATCTTTAGTTCATATGCAAAAACAAAACTCTTACCGCAGTCCCTGCAGTGTTTTGTTTTTCTCCATGCTGATATCTATGCCGGAGCAATGTGTTAGGCGTGGAAAATGTTTCAGGACACTCCGGGCATTTTACAGGTGGGTGGGTGTCACGATAATGTTCATTCACCTCTCCTTGGCTGCCGCATTTAAAGGGACATGCAGGGCACCTGAAGGAGCGTGGTTTGTTTTTCCTTCTTAGGGTATGAGCAGTCATCACAAATTCAGTCTTTGGCTTCTTAGGTGAGACAGAGTCCGGTGCATCATTAGTTTCCTCAATGGGAGTATTCTTTGGTTTGGGGGGAGGACATGAAGCTGGTGGTGGAGCTGGTTGTTTCTTCTTATTTTCTGGTTTTTTATCCGAATTTTGTGAGTTCATCTCCAGTGGAGGCTTGGGTGTGGGTGAAAGTAAGCTCTCACTAGCCGTAGAGTCATCAGAGTCCTCATTCTCTGTAACAGATGGAAGGTTTTCTTCGGTTTTTTTACGTTTCAAGGCTGCAATCCTTTCTTTGGATGGCTCTCATAGTAAGTTCACTGTTTGCCGAGGATGTTTTGGTGAGGGGAGTCATCAAATGTAGATGCCATCTCCTTGTAGTTAATTACTTTACGACTTTGTCGAACTGGTCTGTTTCCAGATGGCTTTCGTTTTCTCATGTCATAATTGAGATTTTTATTCTTAGCATCTTTTTCAATGTTGTCGGTAGCTTCTTCAAGGTCTGAGTAAGGATCTACATTGGCCTTGCTGGACAGTTCATTTTGAGGTTTACTCATCATGTCGATATTGGTTGAAGTCATTTTTACAACTCGCACACTTACAGGTGTTGTTTCTGCATTATACAGCAGTAAGTCGAAAATGTTCCGGTCCACCTTGTGGTGACCATGTAGTCTGATCTGTCTGGACTCGTTGTCTTCTTTGCTACTGATGTCAGCGGAGGCATTCTTTGAGGTATTATTGTTTAGAACATCCTGTTCAGGTTTACCTTCTTCTGTATCTGCAGTGACATTACTGTTGGTGGCAGTGTTTTCAGTATCCATAGCCAGGTTGGCATGGGTGTTAGATACACTGTTACGCACACTGTTATCACCTGGGTGACTTGGATCCTCTGGTGGAAGCACGGGATTATTCCGTGAAAGTTGTGAAGTATCCTCATCCACAGAAGCTGCATTGTTGTCACTATTAATAACGTTTTCACTAGCCTGAGGATGCACATTAATTGCACCGTTGTTATCACCGTTAGTGGTAACCATTTCTGCGGTAACGTTATCACTATTCATGTTGTTATCTCCTAATTCAGGGCAATCCATTGAAGAAACGTTATCCCCTTTCATACCACTGTCGGTTTCGTTCTCGTTATCAATATTTGTGACATCATCTACAGCTTCATTGTAGTCTCTTGTGTCATTGTTATCCCCTTTCATGCTGCTATCATTTGAAGAGACGATTACTGTTTCTGTGCTGGATGCATTCAAACATTCAGATTCCATATTTTCGTTATCACCATTAATGGAGCTGGAGGTGTTGTGAGGCTTTATACCATCAAGGTTTTGATCAGCTACAGCCTCATTTTGATTGTTAGTTGGTTGATGTTCAAGGGAGGGCATCTCTGTTTGCTCAGTTGGGTCTTTTTCATTGCAGTCTTGTTGAGGAGTGGGACAGCTGTGTACAGGGCACACTGGAGTGCTTGGCTGGGGTGATACCACATTTACACGGTTTGGATCAGCTATACTAGTATCTCCAGGTACATTTTCTGTGGCAACTATGCGGGCACTTAGATTGAGCGGATTAGCTTGTTGATCCATGTTGCTTACTGAGCTGGTGACAGGGGTACTCTTGGCCAAGCTGGTGACAAAAGGTTTGTTGACATTAACGAAGGGACGCCTTTTCAGCTCACCATAAACACCTGGGGTTAGATACACCAAATGAATGCACCATGCACTATGAAGCTCTTCTTCACTCATAGGCGAGGTGGGGTCTATTGTAGACCAGTTATGTACACCACCATAGACCATCACATGCCGGTCATACAACTTTGCTAGACAGTATAACACAAATTTGTCACCATAATCACTTATATCCTTGACCCTGTCAATCCACATTGAGTAATCAGTGTTTTTCATATCTAAGTAAATTCTACCAATGCTCTGATAGAATTGCTGATCATTCTCGATAACTGTGTATAGAAAGTTTCTTACTTCTGATGCCGAGTGACCACTAAATTTCCCGAAGAGCGAGTACAGATGGTCAGGATTAATCTGCCGGTTCTGGTAGATATCACGAATGTCTATCCAATAAGTCTTGCCCATCTGCCCATGGTGAAAGTTAGCAGGATTCACAAAGTCATGTTTTGTGAGGCAACTAATGTATCTCCTAAATTTATAAGGAGAAAGTTCACTGTATAACTCTTCCACGATACTTTTTCGTGCCTCCATTTTGTTGGTGGTTTTCTTTCTAGGGTGCAAATCCAGAATGAGGCTCTGCATAGAATTTTCACCCAGCGATAAATTTTTCCACAATGGCCATTCAGTTGTAAGACTAGCAAATATCACTTTACATTTGACAGCAGTATGATAGCACTTTTCATGTAAACCATGTGTAGACATTGGTTACAGCCACTCAGTACTCAAAGGTACCAAATTTTGTTATTGATATTAATAATTAAAGCTCTTGCATTTGTTATGACTATTCGTGTTTTTCGGACAATCATGGTAATTCATCTATGCATGACAATTGTTATGACTATTCACGCTTATCAATAAACGTAGCATTTGAACAGTACAAGACTGGTTATGGATATTAGTGGTATCAGGCACCCATGGCATTTTGCCTATTCATGACAAGTACACAGTAATCGTTGTAACATTGTTATAACCATTCATAAATCATGCACAGTGTTCAGATGTAAGAGTCAAACATTTCTGTTTTAATGCGACCCACAAATTGGCTTAGAGTATTACTCTGTCTTGTTACGGATTTTAATGTCATGAATGCTGGCCAAGCTTTACATAATACACTGTCTTTATACAGTTTCTTTTGAATTTTAGGTTGATTTGGAACATGTTTGAATCTCGTGCCATATTTGTGGTTTCATTTTAGGCTTTTACCATGTTGATCATGATCTAGCGCTTTAACAATCATGCCAGGCAGCATGTTATGTTTGTGTTTGAATGCAGTTTTCTAATTTTAGGAGATCATCAAGTCTTAAGATTTTAAGACTTGCATAGTCAGTTCTGGTGATAGTATATTGCCTTTTTTTGTTCAAGATGATGAGTAGACATTGGTTTTGAATTTTTTGGAGTTTGGTCATTTTACTCTTGCTTATCATGTTGCCCCAAAGTATCAAACCATACATCAGATGACTTTGTATTTGAGCATAGTAAAGCGCCCTTTTTGCATGCCGATTGAGGAAGTTTTTTTCCCATATTCAATAGATATTGTCCTCTCTTAATTTTAAGAATAAGTTTACTATAGTGATTGTTCCACGATAATTTGTTGTCTAGCCAAACTCCAAGAAACTTCACCTCATTGACAGTCACTAATTTTACATTATCTACAATTAACTCCCATGGTAACTGTCTTCCATTTGGAGCAAATAACATACAGACTGATTTGTTTAAATTTAGGGTGAGTTTGTTTGCTTTGAACCAATCCATAATGTTTTTCATGTCCGATGCCATACACCATTTAAGGAAATCTAAGCTTCTATTACTGTGGTATATGGTTGTGTCGTCAGCAAACAATATACAGTTTGTCAATTCAAGATTCAATCGTAGGTCATTACAAAAAACCAAAAAAGTAGAGGTCCTAGGCCAACTTTAGGCTGCAGTCATTGGTGAAAATTTGTTTACAAAAAATGTCATAACATCATAGCCTGAAGTGACTTTCACGACGTCGTATTCTTTTTATTCGTTTGTTTTTGTAAATTCAAGAGAATTTAAGGATATGATTGAAGTACACATAAAACTACAGAAAGAGAGTTCCTACCAAACATTTGATGAGTGTGTTTCTATTTCTGTCAGCGCCACCGAGCACATACACATTTGCAATCTCGTCGAAATGATTCTTGTTCTTAACACAATCTACAAAATACAGTTATTGTTTATCACACGAGGTCTTTCTCACAACAAGTATCATTTTCATTCCCTGTTTTGGTGTTTAATGACTACTAGTGTAATATTTTGGCTTTCACCATATTCTAGTGCAGTGCACAAAATTGGTCACCCCAACAGAGCACATGATTTTGGTGTACTGTACAACCCAAGTGGAAGTGATGGTTACGTACTCCATTGCAAATCCATTTGAGTATGCTTCCTATGTTTAAGGACGTATCAAAATGCGACACCTGTTACAGAGAACAATTTTCTGTGGTGGAAGAACAAGACGCACTCCCCATGACATTCGCAACGAATTCACAAAACAGAAATGAGTCACAATTCCTGAACAAGTGTAGTTTCAGATCCACTGAACAACTTTCAAAATAGCTGTCAAAATTCAAAAAGCCAGACGGAAATTCCGTCAACTTTACTAGAAATAGACGTAAAGTCGGTTATCCAATCATCTGCATGGACACTATTCACAGTGTTATTTTATTCACAGACCCTGACAATTCCTGGAACAACAACACAGGTCGTATTCAGCAAGGGATCCGGACCAAGGTGCGAAACAATTTCTTCTTACCCCACGACCAATAATAATAGAATATCAACAGGAAAAATGGCACCTTTGAGTTTTTTTTCACTTTTTCAAGTTTAATACAAACCTATCAGCTAATATTTGGTAATCAAAAAATTTAGACATATTGTTGCAACCGAAAGCAGTAAAATTGATTGTTTTTAGTATTCGGCCAATGACTCAATATTCCACTTGATTCCACTTGTTTACTGACCCGTAGTTCTATATGGACCACTGGTCATGAGGTCATAAAACTTTTTCCAGATACTGGGGTCCGTATCCCACACTGAACACCACCCGTGAACAATACCCATTCATCTATTGTGACGCCTTGTTTTACGTTCATTTCCAGTAAATCTAATGATTCGGCCGCATTATCATTAGAAGTATTTGATATCATTTAGAGGTATGTATTGCTGATATATTGGGGTGACCAATTCGTAAAACTTGCGAACGTAAATTCTCCACAGAATTCTTGTATTTTTAAACGTACGTGGTATGGTTGGTGGTATTCCTGTTGTCGCTGTTGGGCTGGTTGGAAAAGTCGATGGGCATGACGTTTTTACGTAATGGTCAATACTAGAACCTGCATCCCTCAGACTGTTTTCAACGTTCTGCGTGTGTATCCAACATTCTTTGTTTGGGTGGTTGAAGTCGAGTGACGTACAGGAGGCTAAATTAGCACATTTTATCTGAAATGCAGAAGGTCTTAAAGTAAAATGTACTACGAACCAGTCTTTTTATGTATTGTTGTTCAAGAGTGGCTATGGGCAAGGAACAAATTCCATATGGTACATTTACTCTAAATTAAGTTGTAGTTAAAGACCGATTGAAGTTGTTTGTTAAGAATAATGCATTAGAGGCATCAGCCTAGAATCATTATCTTTGGTAACCAATGATTCAGAGGGCTTTAATAGTAACATATTTAATTTATGTTACATATTCCTTGGTGTGAACGGTGTAATCGAAATCAACATGTTCCTTTCATATGTCAAAGCTGACGCTTGGTATGCGAATCTCAGATCCAACCCCAGGAATTAGTGTGTTTTAAACAAGGGCATCAATGAACTTTCTAAGAGATAAAAACTTTATAATTTGCCCAGAAACAGAAGATAATTCAACGCTCAATTACCCACCTTGCATTCATTGACGGAATTTTCATTGTATTGTGTAGCACCATTTGCGTTTTTACCAGCCTTTCTAATAAATCCAGTTACCCCAATACAATCAACTGTTGAAATTAATTGTAAAATCAATTTGAGACAATTGTTCAGATAAATATAAATATATCGGTGAAAATTTTGTTTGTAAGTAACTAGCTATTATGCTATTATTTGTCTCGTGAACATCTTAATGAATTATTACAAAATGTTACATATAATTCGCTTACTTGGTTCAATAGTTGTTCCAGTTACTATAAAAGAAAAAGGGAACATTGCATTAGAAAATTTATTATTTTGAGAATAATTATCATCACAAAGGTATCATATCATGCGTTATTTTCTATTATCAAAGTATATGCATCGTATTACTGAGGAGGCGATCCAATCCTGGTTCGTTATATTAATAAACTGATTTTGCAAAAAAAAAATTGGGAAAAAATCACAACCGTTACGTAATATACTTCTTCAATATATTTCTTGGGACAAGAATAAAATCGGTTGCCGTTAATGAAAAATGAGAAAAAAGGTCACCCGAACAAGGGCAAGAAAGATAAATACGGAGTATCATTGTCAGTAAAATTTACGGAATATTATCGAGACTAACAAAAAACAGTACTTTTGATTTCTTGATTTTAATGATTCTGGTGATTTCTCACGAACTCTATTTCACTACAGTGTTTGACAGAGCTGGGTTACTTACAAATTTCTTGACTAATCTAGTCTAATCCTGATAGATTTTTGATTCCAAAAATAAAGTTAATTCACTAATGTTGAAGGAAATTTTTCAGTTTATCAGCGTAGCACACGGACGCAACCACAACCTACGTAACTGTATATTATACTGACTGTTTTTTATCGCAGATCATTTTGCTACGGTGTCTACATGTTATTCTCATGGTTCGGTGATTTTGATAAACTATATTTTGGTATGACTGCCTCAAGAGTTTTGTTGACTCTTAGCTGTTTCTGCCAAGGAATCGACACTAATCACGGAAATGTGCCCAGCCCCTTTATGAACATAAATATGAAGGAACGAAGAATTTCACTTTGGTGACTCGTTAAAGCTTATGTGAGATGAGATCGAAAACACCCCAGATCAGATTGAACTGAAGATGGGAAAACTCAGAAAATGTGGAAAAACTTGAAATTCTAGTTTGAGTGCATGGAATCTTTTGTGATAATCGCTGATCAGTTTTCTTGGATGTCAGAAAACCAAATTCACAAATGGTAGAACCATGGCAGCCATGTCTATTGTCTTTGGTAATGACTGTCATCCAAAATATTTGATAACATGTTGAAGTTGAAGATCTACCCTGATGTTCAGTTCTTGTTACAAGTCTCTATGTTTGCTCTGGAAGTGATAGCAATCATTTTTTGTGATTTCTGGTAATGGCTACCATCCAAGATGACTGACAAGATAGTAGTTAATCAAAGATGGTCACCAAAGGTCATCTCCACCCAAACTGTAATTTTGAGTTTTTCAAACTTTTCTGAGTTTTTTGATGTTCAATTCATTGTCACTTCATATGGGTTCAATCTCATCTGGTGTACATGATACTTTTTGTGAAACAGTATTTTTCATCTCATGAGTGAAACATTCCCAAAATATAAATTTGTTCAAAAACACTCATAGTTTTGAAAGGTGTCTCACCTTTATTCGTGTTTTTCCAAGTTGCCGATCTGACAGATCTGCCAGATCTGCATTTTTGGGTTTCAGTTTAAGTTCTTGCACAAATCTTGACTTGTCAGTTCTTTTCGTACATACTGTTTCACACAAAGTGACATATTATTAATTGGAAGTTTGAGTAGCATATTCCACCAAATTTATCAATGACTGTAACAAATTTACAATACATCTAGGAAAAACAAGGTAAGAAGTAATTGCCAGATCTGTCAACTTTGTGTTCAGGTAATTATGGAAAAAACTCGATTCAATTATATTTGTGACCTGAAAACTGGGATATGATTTTCTTTCACGGACTACATGGCTTAATTTAATTGACTTTATCGACAATGTGTAAGTTTTTGAAACTATTTCGCTTGCTCTTCGGCACGCTTTGTGTATGGAATTCTGATCTCAGCTAAAGTAATAAAGAAAAATTCTTTTGTTAATTTTACTAACACAGTAAATATAATTGGCCTCACGGTCGTTTCTATGCCCTACAAAAAAATTAATTCCAAACAATTCGGCAAGGAAGCCTGCTTGCATAATAATATTTTGAACTTTCGGGATATTTTCAAGGAATTTACGGAAAGAATTTGATACGTGGTACCGAGATTTGTCATTGGTTGATTTTAGTACAATTCTTCGCTTAATAAGGGAGATTAAAACTAGCTTTTTTTGAGTTCATGACCTTAAGCAGTACTTTTGAATGAAGTCCTTAAATATTCTGTAAAATTTGTAAACTCTTTGTGAACTTTGAATTGAATTCTAAGCATTCACTCAAATAGATTTGTCAAACGTCTGAAATTCAGAATATAAAGACGTCTCCGGAAGGTACAACTTATCTGATGCTACAATACGTCTGTATCTACGTAAGAATGAAATTATGCAGCATCATCACACACCTATATTTGCTCTATGTATTTTTTCACAAACGAAGTTTACACAATCTTGTCGTGGTTGACCTAGAAAATCAGTCACTGTACCGGAAGAGGGGATGAGTGAACAAAAAGGGGTAGGTACCCCATGGTATCAGTCACATGCTTCAACCACTGCCGAACAAAAAAAAAATAAGACTGATGTAAAACAATATAATGATCTCTGTTTCTATTTGTTTCTGTGAAAATTACAGAAAGGAAATCAAGGTGTGACGCTTTTTTTCTTGTCTTAATTTTTTCGGAATTTAGTTTGTTATTGAATGACAAAAACTTTCAAGTTGGCTCTGAGAAATTTTCAACACGAAAATGTCATTTGTGATCTTTCAGACTTTGAGACATTTTTGAACATGAATAAAAATTTATTCTGCATTTTCCGTCATTTGATCATCTGCCTAATTTGAAAATTCAAGTAGCATGCCTTGGTGGGATTTGTATGGAGCAACTTTCAGAGATTCTTAAGTTACTTCATAGAACCTCCTTCCCCAATAAAACTTGAGGATCTCTTGGAATTACTTCATAGACCCCAACCCCCGAGAAAAATTGAGGATCTATGAAAGTTGCTTTGTGTGACCCCCTCCCTCCGCGCCCCCAAGATATAAAAACTCCATAAAACTATTGGCAGACACTACACTGCATACCGGAAGGTTACCTTTTCGTTTTGACATTTTTGTTATAAAGGGCATTTTCGAATCTTTGGTGGCGACTGGGAACCTCTCCCTTTTCCTTATTAGGTGAGGCAATTTGTGGTAATATTTGCAGCAAAGGTGTTTCAAACAGGAAATTTTATGAAACTGCACGTTACACAAGTGGAGAAAAGGGGTTTCACCACTGGCAATAATATTTATTTAAAAGTATATAGTAGGATGTACAGCTAACAAACTGTGACAATGTTATTGCCTTATGAATGTGTCATCCTGGTTTGCGTCTGCATATTTTTTCGCTTCATTTATTAACACAATTTCGCAGAATTATGTTACGTAATGCCAATGCCTTGGTTTAATGCTTAGTCTTATTTGATCAATACGCACCACAAATATTTTCAAAAAGATCCCTTGTTGATACATTTATCATGATAGTTGTAATCTTGAAATGGAATCAAGAGTACCGCACCAAGCGAACAGCATAAAAAATATTCGAATGAAATAAAAAAGAAAACAAGAAAAATCATACCTTGTGCATTCCCTAAATGTGTACATCCCGGTGGAATTGTCAAAAACAAAGAACAAACACAAAATATCACAGATAATACAAGAGTACTCGTTTCCATGGTGAAAGTTAGTTCTGTTCGTTTCAGGTGGTTCCTAGCACCAATATAATACACACACCCTCGTCCTCTTCTTTGCCACTTTTACAGGATTTCTTTAAATCCTCAGAAGTAAAGTATATGTCTTGTAAGTGTTATCAAATTTTAATCCTTGTTACGTTTCCAGACTTGAAATGCTATCTGTTACACAAAGTAATATTACTTCTATTTAGTAATTTCACACAAAAACTAGGTGTGTAATATTGGGAGGTATACTTGAGTCATGACAGGGATTCCTGAAGGTATGTATACCTATTGAGAGGCATTAATGCACGACCCCATGAATGCTTTGACACGAATCAACCAGGTGTAACCACGCGTGAAAGGCACTTGGTGGAACCCTATGTATTTCTGCGAAACTAAATGCATAGGTCCGCAGGGTGAATCCGCAATGTAAAATGTGAAAAGTTCATAGGGGATCATTGTTGGGAAAGGACAGGGTCACAAGGTCAAATATGTAATGTAAAGTTAAGACCTTGTACATAAATGAACGATACCTTCCACGATAGTTTGATCTCTCTTGTTTCGTGATCAGTACGAAAGAAATGCATCAATAAGTCGCATTAAAAATTGGAATGGTTTCTGGGATGCTTTTGTTTACTTCAACTACGTTTTTAAAACTCATGAGGTCCGTTTTTGTAAGCGCAGAGGCAGGGCTCTCAGTGTGAAGGAACCCTCGGTTGTTTGTTCAAAAGGGTCATATGACTATCTTAAAATGATCATGTTTACATTCAGATTTTACCTAAAATAGGTTTACTGTTAAATTGTTACATAATAGTTTACTGAGCATCCATGAACTGTTGGACGAATTTACAGAGCTTTTATATCTTCGTCTTGTTCATGCTCGTTTTTATTTGCTGTCCACCCCACTATTTCGCCTGCGTTGTCCTGGGTTTCTACAAGACAAAATCTCAGGATACAGGACATTATTTTATTTTATTGTATTCTTTTTTATTCTTTTTATTTGATTTATTCCAAACATACTATCCGGCTCAGTAAAGTGCCTTTACAAGGACAAACGGAGCAGCCAAGACATTTTGCTTGGTTCTTTATTCACGCGCGGTGGAGGTACGTTTCTGTGATGTCACCGTACCCAGGGGTCAGCCATGTGGAAACGCCTCACGAAATTCTTCGCATAACAGCAGAGTTAGTATCACAACTAAGGCGCACGTGACCTCAAACATTGTGCGTTAAAATGTCAACACTGCAAAATAAAAGAAAAAACAAAAATAGGATATTTTCGTCAAATTACCGAGACGTTTTCGTGCGCGCAGATCGCTGCTGTTTGTGCCAAGTAGCGCGAACTTTCAGTGATCGATAACTGCCGAATCGTCGCAGGTCATGGTAATTGGTACCACGACGTACTACATGCACCAGAAATAAACATCTCTTTGTTGCGAGTGAAATCACCGACTGGTCGATCAAGGACAAATATTTGTAATTTCACTTCAAAATATAGATAAAATATTTCAAGAATGATAATCCAGAGGATATATATACCTAATTCGTTGTGAATGTTTTTATATCTTGTTTTATTTTATTTTCTGGGTGGTCATGTTGGTATCCCCGAAGGTAAAATATGATGATAAAAATATCTCAAATCAGCGTAACAGTTTAATTGTTTCATTTTATTGGCTAATGCACGAAAATCAAGGTCAGGTCGGGGTCAAGTTTACCTTAGTGTCCATGTCACTTATGTCAAGGTCATCTTGGAAAATGGCATCTGGAAGTGAGCTATTAACTTAATGTTAAATTTGAAATGACTACGTCTATTAAAGTTAGACATATACGTGTAAATTTTTGCTAAAACTTCAAACCAAATTAGGAAAAAAATTTAAATAGTACTGTGGTCGTAAAACCTTTTCATAAACACTGATTGATCGGAGTTTAAATCTTGAAGAGTTACCATGGGAATTTTTAAGAAGTTGATCACACAATTTCCCATACTGATCAGTGAATGTGATTGGCAAAATAATTCATCAGAGAAAAATTAGTCTGAAAAACGTTTTCAAAACATTGCCAGTGTACTGAAATATCTGGGAAATTTACACACATCACCCTCAGTGTTTTTTTGTGTATTGTGCACAAGTTATTGCATGGAATATGTCAGCTCGCACAAAAATAGCAGACGGACATGGCACTGGCTTCTAGGTCTAAATTTTTACCGCCCGCGTACGTAGTACGACGGTGGCGCGGGAAATCGAGTTCTTGCGCTGTTACTTGCGCTTTACTTGCGCTGCGAACACCTACGTCGGGCAAAACT
>JBCAUG010708705.1:0-13424 GCA_038406175.1 Haplosyllis leylae
CATAGAAATTCATCATATTAAATTTATTTTATTTTTCAAATAAGTTGCTTTTTGATTAAATATGCTAAAGTATCAAACATTATGACTTTTAAAATAGTTAATTGGAAGAAAATCAACATTTATGAAAAATGGGTCCCATTCACAACAGTCGAAATGGTCCACGGGGGCCCTAAAAAAGGGGGGTCGGTTAAAATCACCACACCGGTTGTACTGTCGTATCTGTAAACAATAAACAGAGAATGAGTAGAGTCCATCTCTATATGTTTAAATAGTGCAGCTGAATTATTATCCTGTAGTGGTGTTCCTATATCACAGAAAGTATACAGGAAAATACATAAGGTAAATAAACAGATACTCACCCATTTCCTTCATTCATGAGGACCTCATTGAACAGAACAGCTGATTCATCAGGAATGGTGTCGTAAGATGTCAAAACGGCATCAAAGTTAATGGTGACTGAATCAATAAATTAAGAAACTCTTGTAATGGAGTCAAAAATGTGTGACATGTTAAAAATCCATTCGGTTAGAAAAGTACAATCTGAATATGGCACCATTAGTCGTATGTCAGTTAAATGTATTTCAAAACATAACATTTTTTTTGTTATATAAATGTTGATTGTAAATAGCACATATATATTTGGTGTCTTACTATTTTGATCATCCTCCAAAACGGTAAGTCTCTCATCCAACTCAACATCTGTCATCTGTAGACCTAAAAAAGTTATCTTTCATAGTTTCCTATTCTAAATCTATTAAAACACGTTAGATTTTCAAAATGGTGAAAATACCTTGAATATTTTCTTCAGCTGCCATGAATGTTGTTTCTGGGTCAGCTACATTTGCTTCCAAATTTGAAAAATTTGCTTTCTTTTGAAGAAATTTTTTGAAACAAATTGTGACGCCATTGACATCAGCTTCTACTGCTGTAAATCTGGTCTCATGATCAACAGCTATTCCTTTCCAGACTTGAACTTTGTTATGGATAAAACAATTGATCTACCAGCGATATCAGTTTCTGCAGCAGAAATTCTTGTCTCATGGTCAGTAGCTGTTTCTTCAAGCTCTTCCACTCTCACATCAAGGTCATTGATTGTCTGGTTTACGTCGTTAAGTACAATGTCCAAAGTGGTTACACGGTAATCCAGAGCAAGAGTTGTGTCCTGCAGATCTATGTACAATTAATTAAGACAGTAATAGTATCAGATACAATTATGGTAATTCTAAAGTCTCTGAATTTCAGAAAAATGGGAATGTATAATATCATTAGAATCCTTCTGTGAGCAATTCGGTAATCAAATGGACTCTTTATTCATCAATATCCCTCCAATAATGTGACATCAACTTCTAATTCGCCAACCTGAATTTCCAACAGAGCCACTCGCTCTTCTATTGTCGCGTTCTGGAGTGACTCTACAAAAGTAAGTGCACCATTTCGATACAGTAGAGAAGATTGATGAACAATTGCGATCACAATATATGTGAACCGAAAAAGGCAAGGTTAGTTCTTTAATTGTTTATTCTTTACATCTGGATTGAAAAGAATTGAACGTGTCTTGCCTTCTTTTCTCGAAGCTGCCACTATGGGGGAATCCAGGTGTTTTATCAAGACATTCAGTTGGTCAATTTCGCCTGTCAGCTTCTGTGAAAATAAATATTGTCAATGTATCATATCAGTTTAATTTGAAGGCTTATAGAGAGGGGCAGAAAGTTTAGTTATATCCCTAACTGTAAGGGATGTAATGATTGTATCCTATGGGAAAAGATTAAAATGAAGAAAACTTTCAACTTTCAAAAAAGAAGGAAAGAGATAACATATTCTGTTGGGTCCCTACGAACTTTTATGATACATAGCTATTTTGTTTTTCTTTGTCTTTTATAATATTAATACATTGATATGAAAGAAGCTAAATACCTGGAGCTGACTTCCGTAATCTTTTCTCATTTGTTGGATTAGCGTTGATTGTCTCTCAACGGTTGCCGACAACTCATCAATCACAGCTGACTTTTGTTCAAGCACTGTTGCTTGTTGATGAACAAAAATAACCAAATCCTGCCAAAATATTTTAACTGAATTAAAATGAATTGAAAATTAAACCCTCAAACTCACGCACATTGCGACTTTTGTTAGATAGCTATCGAAATTCAATAAGGATTTAAGGCTGTACAGTATTTACTTCTAATTCCCTGTCAGTGACGGATACGACACCGCCCAGGAAACAAGAAACAGCCAACAATATGGTTAGAAATACTATCTTTGCCATAGTTACCGCTGCACAAGTAAAGGTTGATATGTGGTGATACACACATTGATTTATAACTTTATTCTTGAGAGTTAAATACATGCTGCTTTATGTAAATTTGATTTACCTAAGTTTTTGGTATCAAAATTTGTTACATTAATATATTTGGTCTGGGGTGAATTTTAGTACACAGTGTTTGAGTACCCGTCAATCACTAGTAACGGAAGTAAGGAACTTCCGACGAGACCATATTTGGTTATGGAGATAACAGTTGGGTACAAGTCAGTCAATAGTATGAGGCCATATTTAGTCAGATTTTCAATGAAAAATTTTACATTCCTGTCCTGTCTCTGTGAGAAGAAAACACGCTCTGTGTTAAGGGAGTTTGATTTACGTCAAGATTGAGGTGTCAAAATCTAATACATCGATAATTCTGAGTCTGAAATCAATTTTGGTACATTACAGGTACGGAAATGAAGAACTTCCGACGAGACCATATTTGGTTACTGAGGTAACAGTTGACGTGTGCAGAGTTCATCATTAAGTTACAGAGATAATATTTATGTGCAGGATAATCCTTGGTACGGAAGTGAGAAGCTTCCGACGAGACCATATTTGGACATATTTTTCCTGAGAATTAAACACTTGTTGTTCCTACTTTATACAAAGTCCATGGTATCAAAATCTAATACATTAATAATTCTTAGTCTGAAGTTAATTTTGATACAGGTCTATTCTGGTTAATTCGAAGTTATTCGCGGCATGTTTTGCTTCAAATTAGAAATGGCTTTGAATTAAGGCTTTGAGATACAGGGAAATTCGAATTATTTGTTTGGTTTGTGGTTTCTTCGATTTAATTCTTTAAATTACACTCAGTGTTGCACCATCACATGCACATCCCTATTGGCTAATCATACCCATCCATGGTTATTTTAGACCAATTGGGACTTGATCCCCTCCATCCAATAAATGTGGCCAAATTGAGATGGAAATGTTTCAAATAAAGTCAGTGAGCGCCTCTGTCTTAACTTGGGTGAATCTATGCTAAAAGGCAACAGGGACCCCTGGGCCCCTTCAAGGTCCTTTGGGGAACTACTTCTTGAGCTACACTTGATATGGTGGTGGTCAGGTCCAGTACAGAACGCTTTTACTGAAAAGAAACAATTTGGTAAGAGAAACTGTTGCCACTTACAGACAATTTTAATTTAAATTATCTTGCATCGTAGTTAACATTTAGGTGAACCCGTTTTGGTTATACTTCACACAAATCACTCTTAGAACATGGAACTTTAAAACTTTAAAACTTTAAAACTTTTCATTGGTGGATCTAAGGGATGCGCCAGGGATGCGCCCCCCCCCCCTCTTGGTCCAAATTCTTTCATTTTCATGCAGTTTTCGGGAAAAATTTGGCCAAGTAATAGGTTGGCACCCCCATCTTGGAGGTAAGCGCCCTCGTCTGAGAAATCTTGGATCCGCCACTTGTTTCCATGAATGCTATTACATTATAATACATTTCTTAGAGACCTAATCTTATTGACTAAATGACTTGACCCGACTCTGTAATTTAAGGATAGAATATTTTCCAAAAAGTATCCAGTTTTGAGATTTTCTGTCGAGACAACAAGTCATTTGTTCCATAATCGTCTACTTCTGGAAACATTGAAATAAACATTGATTTGTATCTCAATATACTGGTGTGTCATTGTACATATTACGAATCAACTGTTTCTGCACGTAATTGGTTGTTTCATCGACAGTTTAAAGTCCTTCTAATTTAACCTTCCATTTGAGCAAAATGACGTCAGAAAAAGAAATCTGTCCAAAATTAACCGCATGTTTGACATTGTGAATCAAATTCAACTGTCTTTGCCCTTTTCAATAGTTATTCTTATATCGTTCCTTGTATGCAAGATATTTCAGGTGGTTTAATACGGTAGTGGTTTTGATCACATTTGGGTTTGACCCAATAATGAACATTAAAAGAAAGTCTACTCGCAGGATTCTAAACTATCTTTATTGTACTTAAACTTCAGGACACTTTTCACAAGTTTTGTTTATATTTTTAATCCGGTGAAGCCGTTATAGTAATCACTTGTATCGATCCGCAATGGTGTCGTGTCAGTACCTGTATCATACACAACCTGTACTTCATCTCCTGTTTATAACAAAACAACTAATTGGAAGATAAAAAAAATTAAGTAAGTCACTAAAGACAGAAAATTTAAAACATTAATTAATCTAAGAACTCTAAAATTTCTATTTTATTCATCCAAAAGTAGAATATTCAAACCTTCTGCGACATAAGCAGCACCACTACAAGCTGCCTGTCCAGGGTCAACTTGTGATTGTTGTTCTTCTGTGTATGCCGTACAAAGAATATCCCCGTTAATTCGAATTTCGAAAGCACCATATTCAAGATGGTTGATGACAAGATACGTCGAAAAGTAGTAAAATCCATCTCCATCAGAGGGTACAGTGAATGTTCCGGTTGAGCTGTCATATCTAAATGTTTAAAGATACTCTATTTATTAATGGTATTAAAGGGGAAAAATACGTCTCAAGAAAGTTCAAGAACTACGTAAAAAAAGAAGAAATAGTAATATTTTAGATACTACTCACCCATCGCCTTCGTTAAGTAGGACTTCATTGAATTCAACAGCTGATTCCACGGGGATACTGAAGGAGACTGTCAACACTGTGTGGAAGGCGATGGTATCTGAAATAAAGATTGAACATTGTTTAATGTGTTACAATTTACATGTCAAAAGAGAACAAATAATGTCCAAATAAGGAACATTTAATATGGTATTTGATGTCACGGCAATAATTCAATAATGCCAACAATAGTTGAGTCTTTTGGATCACTGCATTAAAATCTTTATCTGAATTTGTCATAGTTTTTATAATTTCATTTCATTTGACTCAAAATTAGGATTCATTTACTTACTATTCTGTGAATTGTTGCCTCCATTTTCCTCAAGAGCTGTAACTCTTGCATCCAATTCAACATCTGTCATCTGCAGACCTGAACAAAATAGAAAGAGGCAACAGGGCAAAGTATTCCAAATTGGTGATATTGCTATCAATTGCTTTTAAATTTATTCAAGGATCGTCTCAATACCTTGAATATTTTCCTAAGTCGCCGTCATCCTGGTTTCGTGGTCAGCCACGGTTTCTTCCAAATCTAGAAAAACAAGTTGAAAAAAATTATTTTCTGTCAGTCATGATTTAACAGTTTTGTTGAACAAAATGTGTCTGATTTGAAAAGTACGACTGTTCTTGCCATTGACGTCAGTTTCTACTGTTGAGATCCTGGTCTCGTGATCAGCAGCTGTTCCTTCAAGTGTTTCCACCCTCACTTCTAGTTCAGCCACGGAGCTGTTACCATCACCCCCTCCATTCTCCTCTAAAACTGTCACACGAGAATCCAGGGACAATGTTGTGTCCTGTAAATCTACAAATATAATATTTCACGAAATGGAATAAACATAAATTTATAAATGGTTCTATTTCCATTTCACATTATGAAGCGAGAGGGAAGATACTCACCCTCAATCTCATCGTCAAATACGTCACTGTCTTGCTCCAGAATGAAGAGTCGTTCGTCCTGGATGACCGTTTCGTCGAACAGAAAGTTGACGTCTCCCTCCAATAATGTCACATCTTCGTTTAATTCTGTCACATCTTCCTGTATTTCTACTACTTGAATTTCCAGTAGAGATACTCGTTCTTCTATTGTGGCATTTTGAAATGACTCTACAAATGAGAAAAGAATTGTGCACGTATGGACATATCAATGATTCGACAGCCAAGGATACATTTTGGTTGCTGACCGTAAAATTACAATGCTCCCCACCTGTTATCTAATTGGTCCCAGTCCTTTGGGTAATTTGTCTTAGTTTATTCAGTGGCTGAGTAAAAGTAACAATGTCTTCTGTCAGTGCTCTGGCCTCAGGGCTCTGGTACTCAAACTAGGGTGTAAGCTGTCAACATTTCATGTAAAGTAGCCTAACTTTATGTACGCTTCTCATGTTTGTATTGGGCTTTGGCCTATGTGTACGTTGCTTCTGTGTAGCATTACAGTTATTTATTACACCTTGCATAAGTCAATGTGGTATCTCCTTCTTATCTCATATGGTATACCGTTAACGTAATCGTTAATCGTATTACCTTGTACACCTTCTTCTCTGAAATCTGTGACCATCGAAGGATCAAAGTGGTTTGTCATGATAAATTCTTCTCTCAGTCGCTGTCAAAAAAATTCATCATATGACAAATGAGACATCTGAATGCTTTATGCTTGGTTTCAGTAGATAAATGGAAACATTAATTGATAAAAAGATAATAAATCGTAAAACCTTGATTTCGCTTCTGTGCTCTTTTTGCATTTCGTTGATAAGAGTTGACTGTTTTTCAACAGTTGTCGTCAGCTCTTTAACAAAAGTCATCAAATCCTGTAAAAATATTATCAAAGGACAAACAGTGCACGAGTACTCATGTAAGATTATTATTGCTTCCCCTTGTTGAATTAAACAAACGTTTATCTAACCGTTCATTAATGATGGTCGGCACCAGTTGTGAATTTGGTCTGGAATGATAGCATATTTCTACTCTCGCTAAATAGCTGTGAATGTTGTGGAGCAATCCCTACAGTACTTACTTCAAATTCCTTGTCAGTGACAGATACGACAAATCCCAAGAAACTAGTAACAGCGAACAATATGGTTAGAAATTGTATCTTTGCCATAGTTATCACTGTAAAAATACAGGTTGATACGTGGTGATTCAGACATAAGTTTATACAACAAGATGTAACTTTTTTCTTGAGAACAAAACACATGTCAAATAAACGTTCATGGTATCAAAATCTGATACATTGATAAATCTTAGTATTGGGACCAATTTTAGTACATAACGTTGAGTACAAATGAGTCCTTGGTACGGAAGTAAGGAACTTTCGACGTGGCCATACATGTTGCATGACATTTATATCTATCCTCATTAGAACAAAACCTTTGTTTTCTTATCTAAATTCCATTTAAATGAAGTTTATGGTATCAAAATTTAATACATTAATATTTCATAGCTGTGGCCAATTTTAGTACATAGCGTTTAAGTGTAAATCAATGCTTTGCAACGGAAGTACGGAAATTCCGACGAGACCATTTCATCAGACTACAAAGCTTGATTGCAATTCTTTACATTACTATCCATGTGCAAATCAACAGTGTGGTGTTTAGCCCAACTTTCCTGAGGTCACGTCGGTGTTCAGGGATTTTATAGAGGGGTTGGCCCACCACAGATTCCATATGCAACAAAAAGTAGTTCCTACAAAACAAGGAGTTAGAGAATGCACTCTAACCCTGTCCTGGGCAATGTAATTCACTATGATTTAACCTCTGTTTAAAAGTGATTTGGAACATTTCAAGAGTTCCTTCATTGCCTAGTGTGGGTTCAGTACTAGGAAAAAGCATGACAAGCTAGGTATCATAACCAGCTGTTTAACTTCTTCATGTGAACTCTTGGATGACACAATAACATCCAAATTAGTCAGTAATGATTGCAAATGGGGAAATTCTGTTGAAAAAAAAAAGCAATCATCTATAAATTATACTGGATCGTTGTTGTACAGGGCCAGCTGCGGATACCAATATTCTGTTGATATACCAATTAGCTCATGATTGTAGCAAAGGCATAAAATGATAACCCAACTGTGTTGTGGAATCTGTACAAATGCTGATCTGCTGTGTTAGTACTTCTATTGGTGTGACATGCTTCTGCTGTAGAATACTCTAACTCAGTAAATGGTTCTTAAGTTCTTAAGTAACAGTATCACAGAGTGTGATGTGCACTGGTGATGAACACTAACTTGGTAGGTCAGTGGAGTGTGACTGACTCCACATTCGGCTCCTAGCATGGTTGGTCAGGACTTGCTAACTCATTAGGTGTGCTATCTAAAACTGGCTGCGACATAGATTTATATCGTTTCATCAACCACGTTCAAATAAGCCTTCCAATTTTTAATTAATAGATCTAATCCACTCTGATTGAATATGATGGTAAAGAATTATTGTTATGAACCTTATCGATTTTTGTATTTTGCTCTTTAAAAAAAGAAACAATCCAAGAAACAATTCTAACTGCAGGGATGTTTATTGACAAAAAAAAACAAACAGATAATAGCTGTTAATATCATTAAAAATTATAATCATCCATTGTTGTCTTTAAGTCATATTCTGAATCCGGTAAATCCACTTTGACCTAGAGCCAATGGAGTGTCATCAGTGCCGCCATTGTACGTAACCTGCACCGTGTCTCCTATAACAATATTTCATTTATTACATTTTATTAGTATTTAGAAGAGTCTGATACAAGAGCATTTAAAAACAAGAAAGTCCTCCTGCGTGAATGCAAGAGGCATACCGTCCGCTGCGTAGCAAGTGCTCGCTCTACTGTCCTATCCGGGGGGTACCCAGCTGAGTACCCCCTGGCTGAGTACCCCCCAGCTGTGGGACTGAGTAAGCCCCTCCTGGCTGTGGGCCTGAGTACCCCCCACACCGCCAAAACAGATCCCCCTGGGCAGACCCCTGGCTATGTTGATGATCTGAGTACCCCCCCCCCAACCGTGGACAGACAAACACCTGTGAAAACAGTACCTTACTGTGGTACGCGGACGGTAAATATCTCTCGCATACCTTCAGTAGCATAGGTGAGGCCACTGCATGAAGGAGTGATCTCAATATCAGCGGTCCAATACGCATAACCTACAGCTGCAGCAATTGAACACATCCGTACTCCATTGATTTCAACATCAAAATGGGAACTTTCACCCGCAGACATGCCCATGTAAGCAGAGAAGTAGTAGTATCCATTTCCACCAGAGGGCGCTGTGAATGTTCCGGTTGTGTTGTCATATCTGTAAACAAAATACAAAGAAGTAATATCACCCTTTTCCACCATGGGTCACTGAAAAAATACGAGTTATATTATTGTATCTGAAACAATAAATAACATTATGAGATTTCTTTTTGAAGTAAGAGGCCGAAATCGCCTGCAAACAGACCAATAAAAATCCCCTGTTTCACACATTTGCAGATTTAGTGAATAGGGGTTTTAGCGTGGAAGACCACTGATTGGTTGGTGTCTAATTCCCAATTTTCGTCTTATGTTTCCGCCTGCGGCACTGCGAATGTTCCGTTAGTGCTAAAGTCTCAATTTGATAAAGTAAAATTGTAGTGCAAATGATTAGGCGTGCTGGTGTATAAATCTTTATGAGACTCTTTAATGAATTTCATTCCATTTGGAAGAAGCCGCAGTGATCAGATAGAGCTAAATTTTACAATGCAAATCACAAAAAAAAACCTACCCATCACTTTCATTCAGCAGAGCTACATTAAATATAACAGCAGACTTGACAGGGATAGTGAGGAAAGCTGTCAGTGCAACATGAAAGGCAATTGTGTCTGTCCAATAAACGAAGGGGGAAGGTTTGTAGATTACAGTTTACTGTATTGGTCAATCATGGATTTAGGTTTTGAAAATGAATGAAATTTCATGAATGGAGCAGATATATCGCAATACAATTGAGTAATTATGTAGTAAAGGAAATCATTTTTAATACAGTGGATAGAATTCTCCAATTTCACCATGGTTACCGAGACAAAAGGTACGGACACTCAATTTCCCACACTGATATACACAACCATTATGGCATTTGACAATTGATGTGTGTATATTTCATGATATTGTACCATCAAAGTGAAGTGGCAAGGAATATGGTCCTTCATTAAAAACAAAATTCCTTCCAAAGATCCCAAAAATTACCATTCTGAGAACTCCCACCACCATTTTCCTCCAGGGCTGTGACTCTTTCATTCAACCCAATGCCTGCCATCTGTAATCGTAAATAAAGAGTTTCTGTAATTATCCTCATTTGATTGTTGAAAGCTAAAAGGAATTGTACTTGTAATTGAAAATTACCTTACCTCTAATATTTTGTTCAGCAGCCCTCAGTCTAGTTTCCTGGTCACTAACTGTCCCTTCTAAATCTAAAAAAGTGGTATTTGTTGATTCTTTGGCCTTTTGATTTTAGGTCATAGTTAAGATATTGCGAATTAGCATTAATATTAAAATACGTGGATATTCAGGTCAGACTGCAAGTAATCACTATGACAACATAACTGGATCCAACTTATAAAAGAAAATTTAAATTTTCCTGCTTGCATCTGTGATATATTTCTAAAACTGACATACATCTGACAACGAGGCTGGCCCACTTTCAACTGTAACCATACAACGTGCATTTTACAGTCAATAGGAAAACATGATTGACAGCTTCGTTAAAAAGAATTAGAAAGTTTAAATCAAGAACATTCCCAATTATCTACATTATCAACAATTTACAACTAACCATTTCCCGCTGAATGACAGAATATCCTGTCTGTCAGTGTTGCGACCTTCTCCTCAAGATCGGCTAGTGTAGTTGATCGTGATCTAAGCTTCTTGACTGGTCGTTCATCTGAAACAAAAGGAATCAACTTTCCTCATTAAACCTTTATTATTTTGTGTTATTTGGGCCAAATCAGAAACTATTTCATCTTATTATTGCTTGCTTGTTTAGAGCCCAGTCGCAAACGCTGGATGTAAATGAGCCCTTAGAGTCAGCTTAGTGATTGAAAGAAGGGGTCCAAAGTTTTATGGGATTATGACTTGGTGTACTTTTATCATAAGTGGGCCTACTTTAAGCTGCAGTCATTGGTGGGATTTTTTTCCACACAATGTATGACATCATATGTGCTACGTGCATTGTGAACATTCAACAATGTAACATTATTATTTCCAGTCATTGGTTCTTCACCTTTTGCTGTGTCCTGCCTGTGCGATTCATTGTTGGATGGTGGTTCCACGTTACTGTTTGTTTGTCCACCTTTGTTTTTCTTCAGTTCATCAAGTTCATCATTGAGTGGTTGTTCCACCTTACCTTCTTGCTTCAGTTTATTGTTGGATGGTGGTTCTATCTTACTATATTTTTGGGTAGCTTTTTTCTTCAGTGCCTATGAAATATTCAATCATCTTTTTAAAATCCAAAATAAAAAAGTTTTCTTTTCAAATTTTCAGCGATGGCATTTAAAAAATGTCCATCCTATTGATATTTGTGAAAAATAACAGTTACAGTTAAAAAATAAATTATATGGATTGACGAAATAAATAAATTTCATCAGATAACAAAATAATTATTCAGTACTTTTTCAGTTTTTTGTGCAGCAAGTAACAACAACAGTATTTTCAAATTTAAACTCTTACACTACTGAGTGTAACTATGGTAATTTTATCATGTTTACACTGATACTATACTTGTGCCTGATATGTTGATTGGACTATGTTTTGTGATTTGCTGAAAAAAGACTCCCATATTGGTAATGTGAAAACTAAAATAGCCTTAAGATTTTAGAACAGTGCCAAGAGTTCAAAGCTAATGGTCTTACAGAGACTTCATTACTTTATGAAGTGGTTAGAAGAACTCATCAAAAGAACTAATTGAGGTTTTTTTCAAATGCAAGCCCCAGCATCTAATCAATACCATGAGTGCTGAAATGGCTTTAAAATTTGCCAATTCTGAATAAAGTGTATTTGTATTCTGTATTTGTTAACTTTCAAAGTTGTCCAAAACCCTTTCCATCAGAAGTGTCATCATCACTTCTTAGCCATTTCCTAGTTATAGATGGGATGTAACTGATTACAGTTGGTTTCAAATGCAAGGTCTAGTAATCAATTTGGTGTCTCACAATCACTAATCTGTCAATATTGTTCCCATAGCTTCTAATTCTAAGGGAGCCATGCACACTTGAAAAAACAAGTGACTGTAGACAGGTTGCACTCAGTTTGTCAGGAGACATTTTTACCAATTGGGCCATGCAATGAAAATTACACGCAATGAAGTTTCTCCTTTTTCCATATGGTTAGCAAAAGTATGCATAGTCAACATAATATCAGAATTCAAGTTCAGATCCAAGTTCTCTCTTCCAAATACTTTTTGAACCAATTGGATCATTGATCTAATTAAAAATTACCTTACTAACCCACTTTTGCGAACTGTCAAATTGCCCTCACTATCAATATAGACATAACCATAATTTTATAACTTATTGCATGGCATTGAGGTGTGTCCGTTGAAAAATTCACCGAGGTGAGTTCAGGGGGTGGTATGAACTCACCTCCCTATGGTCGGTGAGTTTGATACATCCCCCTGAAGTCACTGAGGTGAATTTTTCAATGTGACACACCAAATTTATGCCATGCAATAAGGTTTTTATTCTATTTACCAGTTACTTTTATGTTGAAACAATATGAAGTTGGAATTGTAAGAAATTTATTAAACGTTTTTGCTGTACATTTGCCATGTAAAAACCAATTTTTGGGTGATGATAATATTATGAAACTTTAAAAAGTGTGCTAAAATAGAAAAAGAATTATTTGTTGATGTTTATTGTGACATTGCCATGGAATGTGCATCCAGTAAATACAGGTACTTGCGGACTGCTTTTCTTGGCTACGACTGTACATACGGTTTTACTTCTTTCACCATCAACTTTTGTGACTTGTTGCTGTTGGGACAACATGATTTGGTGGTCATTTTCTGTTTGTTGTATAATATTCATAAGTTCTCGGTCAGTCATGTTGAAATTTTGGTCCTGGGATTCTTCTTGGAAGTTAGATTGTAGTGGTATTAATTGCTGAGGTGGCAAATCTATCGAATTCATGACACTGATACTTTCTGCCTCATTCTTGTTTTTCTGTTGATTTTCGTATGGAACTAGGGCCATATTATTCAGTAAGCTATTTCCAAGTGACTTTCCCATCTGTAATTTTTCAGATAGACTAAGTCGTTGGTAGATCTCAAGGCTTGAAGATGATTTATGGCCAGTAATGCTCATGATCTGTTTGTTTGAAAAATTATTGCGAGTGAGAGTATTTATTGCTGTGACTCTTAGGCTGTGATTGGTGTATGAGAACTCTTTTAATCCACATTTCTTGGCTAGATTTCCAACAAAATTTTCATGGATGTTGTGTCCCACATCAATTGGTCCATACCAAACTCGATTTCATGGATCTTCAGGAAAATGTGTGAATTTCGGTGTCTGCCACAAATTATTGTTGTCACGGCTCAAGGAGTACAGGCATG
>JBCAUG010708716.1:0-13424 GCA_038406175.1 Haplosyllis leylae
AAGAACCCTGGATATACCACACACAAAGATTCTTGACTTAGACGAAAAATCCGTGTTCTGACAATTATTAGTATGATGTGCATTACTCTTACATTTGTACACTGTGGGGTACTGTTGCCTACAAAAGGACCCACGACAACTCCACCCAGCTCACTTTTCTGTACCTTTCTGTTCGTATTTCAGATATTTGCTCATGCGTTTCAAACTGGCCCCATTTCTGGGGCACACCATTTGTCGTGGTAATTCACTTTAATTGAGCCTGATGTTTCCAGCCACCGAACGTAGTGCAAAAAAGGAATGATAATCATCTCTTTTGACATTTCATGTTACGAGGGGTCGATCTGTTGATGTCCCGCGATCTGTTTTGACGTTTTTCACACACCTAGATAGACCACCTTGTCATCAATGAAAAGTAAAAGAAAATACCATCATATTTTGGCAATTTAAAGTCATTAAGCCCCTGGGGACCTGGGATCCAGCTATTGTTCTTCCATAAAGTATTTAGTTCTCATCACGCAAACTATAGCTATCAGAATTGCATGTTGCTCGACTGGTGTACTGGGGATTCCCTTATATTTCACTAGGAACTACCTCGTGTTCCATAAAAAAAGACAGATTTGTTGGCTTTTGTTGTCCTCCGAATGTCTGTCAAAAAAAAGAGCTCATAAAAAAATTAGACCGTAAAACCAAACAAGCACATACCTCTTTTCCAAAATCCAAAAGATACAAGCAATAATGAATGTGGTTACATTGTCATTCTTGATTGAAAAGTGCGTTTCTCTGACAGTCATATATAACAATTACGGTTCAGCTGAACAAATTACACGCCAGCGCTTGAAAAAACAAAAGCATTTGATCTTTTCGTCCATTTACGTGCGTTCTACCTTTAAATGAAACTGAAACAATATGTTTTTGATCCACACCTGAAATGTACACGTTTCTATTAATCAAAAACTAAACGTTAAAACTTCGAAGTAGTTTCATGTCACGTACTTTCCCTTTCATAATTTGTCATCAGATAGACTCCACTAAACCTTTGAATTTTGACGAGATTGGATTTGTAAAACAAAATACCAAGAAACAAACAAATTTATTTATTGTTCGTTTAAGACAGACAATAAGTTTTGAGATTGAACTCAATCTTATTGCATCATTTCATGGTCGATTGCATGAAAAGAAATTTATTTCCATATCCCCGATTACCAGAGTAGAGGGAACAATTCTATTTGACGCATTGTCAAATAAAATGTAACCAAGTGGATATCTCTTCTGGAGTCTCCAATGGCCTGTCACAGAATCGAAAGGTGAAATTTTACCAAATATGCCTCTCTGAAATTCGTACGGGGATAAGGGTGACAAAAAGCGCATAAATTAATCACTATAACAACAATTCTTGTCTGTTACAATTTTTTGAAGAAATGTAGACCCAGAAGAAATGTAGAAAAGGGAGAGCTGTAAACTTTCAGTTCAGAAGATATGAGTATCAAGGCCATTAAAAAAGAATCAGATGGAATGCAATTGTACCATGATTTACTCTTCTTTTATTCATTGAGATCGGCTACGATTTGCTATCTCCAATTCAACAAAGGCCCCATTGTGATATCGAAAAAAGATGTAGGCATACACCGATTTCTCTGCCAGAAGCTCATTGCAACTTGGCTGCGCCTGTAAAAAGTGGAGTCTACCATTCTCCTTGGTTTAGAGGTTGCTGATGTCAGAAAAGTTCTTCTGGGGAAAAGAAAGGCAGAAAGGCCTAGATCTATGAAAGACTGTCTGACTATCTTTACAACGCCAATGTGAAAAACGTTCTAGTGGCTCACTTTCAGCAAAAAAGTAATGAATCGGTGCCAACTGTGCAGGTCAACGTCATTTTGTTACAAATCCTACGTGAGCACTTGGGTACCATAATTTGAGTTAATACTGACGTATTATTGTTCTTAAAGTGCACAAAATTTATATTTAATAAAACCATTGACAATGCTACTAATATCTTCCGTCAATTGCTACATTTCATTGAGCTCTACGGCACAGTCAAGCATATTTAATCTCCTCCCACTACATAAACATGATGATGGTATTATCTATCAAGTGAAAACTAATGTTTGCGCACGAATGAAAGGGTGTTTTTTGTAACCCTTATTATTATTCATCAAACGTTGTCCAAAACCAGTGGGATTTGTGCACTTTCTTAGTGTTAGGATACATATCACCAAATTTATTACCATCCGTATGCAGAAATGTAAATAATTTCAGTCAGATTAAGTCTGTCTGTCTTTGAGTCTGTCTGTCTATCTGTTCAAGCTGTAATTTTTGAACCACTATGGCTAGGAACTTCATTTTCAGTATTCTGTACAGATACATCTTGACCATATCTAGGTAAAGTTTGAGTATCAAGGTTATTGGATCATGGTCCAGGTCAAAAAACTTACATATTTTTACCTAACCTTTACTCCTGTATGCTTGTATTCCACTAAAACCTACTTGAAAGGCCAAGACCATTTGAAGGTAGAGGTCAAGGTTACTCAGTATGAAGGTCAAGTGAAAGGAAATCAATTTTATGTGATCTCTGTGCTACGCAGATGGTACGCCTTTGACTGCAAATAACATGAAATTGTCAGCGAAAATCCAAGGTCAGTTTTCTTTTGGGGATTGCTTGAGTGATTCAAGAGTTCTTTGAATTCAAAAAGAACCGTTTATTTCAAAATCTGGTCTTTCACTTTTCTGTCCATTGTGTGAAAGTGATTCATATGTTTCAATTTTTCAGGTGTGCATGAAACACAATTCACTCGTGCCATTGATCTCCGGTAGGAAATAGTACAAAACGAAGTTTCAGACACTTTCAATACGCTTCACGCCTTCAACAGACCTATGCTGTAAATGAGAGTATACATTGTATGTAGGATACTAAGTTTTTTGTGTTCTGTAGAATTCAATCATCAGAAATTTATTATAACAGACTGTCAACAGTAGATCATTCGCATGAGCAGAGAAAAGTACATCTATCTCCCCATCATGGGCCCATGAAATGTCATATCCGTGCACCCGTGTACAACCGTCTCGAACTTTTTTCAGTAATTCATTACCATCACATCTCAGACATCTGCTATCTTCTCAACGTAGTTTCTTTTTCAGTTTCACAAGATAAATTGACCTGGTTGCGTAAAACGTCCCGGGTGCACTTACACAACATAAAGAGATTTAGTTTACCAATACACATAGCTAAAGCTTGACGAGAATTTTACATGATGGAATGAACTATTTTTAACGTGATTTATGGTCTTGGTCCCATGACAGCAACACACCTCCAAAGCATTTCTCATATTAGTCTCGAACATAACAATCAAAACCCGTAGGCTGTCACTGTTACCACCACACCATCAATTAGCCTATCTGTATTATCTGATTACTCCACTTGTAAGTTTCACTACCCTATTCTGTGTCCTTCCTTTAATAATCTTCAGAGAATTCTAACCATTTTGGATAGACAAGAAAGTTAAATCTCACGGAATTAGGTTGAGTGGTCCACAAGGGTCCGTTTACACTTAGACTCAGTGATTACGAAAGTGAAAGAGAAACTTGTCTTTGATGTCTGCTATCAATATTGTCAGCAACATCACAAAACAAGAACCCCATCTCTGGCTGGGGGGGGGGGGGGACAGAAAGACTCACGCCTGTGAAAACATTACCTTCCCGTTGTACTACGTACGCGGGCGGTAACAAAGGGGATGCTACCCATTTGACACTTAGCAGTGTGTAACCTCTCGTTCGCATTCGCAATCGCTAAGTGCGCACGTGCCACAAATTCAAGGTTTGCTTCATATTAGATCGTGACGAGTCTGCGACCCGACAAGTATTATACATCTCCATTACATTAGCAATGTCTGACTTCGTGTTTCGACAGAGATCGATCATCACCCATAAAACAATCGCTTTGTAATGTCAACCCAATTCTATACATTTGTTTATGATTTTGTTTACTGGTGTAATACTTTTTGACACATGAAAAATGGTTTCTGATCAACACTGAATCAGAGGGAACATTCAGCTCGAGCTCAGTCTTGGCTTTGCTGAGTGTGTTCAACCTTAAGCTAGAAATACTCAGTGTTACCTTGGGTCATGGGAACTATGCTGGCAATCCATTTGTCTTTTTTCCCTCCCTCTCAATCGAGTTAAGGTGCACTTTTGGCAGCCCTTTCTTGGCCATGCTATTAATTTGTGCGACGCTAAACAATGTTAAAACGGGAATGCAGAGATATCAATCAATCAGTGGAAAATTGGCACAGGGTGAGATTCCATTGGGAATACAAAATTCTGGATACAGCTTCTTTTATGCGAAATTGTTTTATCTTTCTAAGGCACAATGGAGCCAATTGAATTGGCAGGCTTTAGCCTGGAACTAGAAGAGATTCCTGAACACAGCCAAGGATTGTGAGAGTGGATGGTCCCTTCAGAAGTTCAAGTGGACCAGTTAATGGTCTGACAAGTGATTTAAATAACCACATTATGAATCTCAACACCAAGTCTATCATTCCTCCAAAACAGCCAGTATGGCAGACATAGACATATAGTAGCATTCAGGAGGAACAGGTACTACTACCATAAAGATCAGAGTTTCATTTTCAGTCCACAAATCAAATTATTTCTCTTGCTCGACATACTGCAATGAGACGTGAAGTGATGTCCACATGCCTCGCGGTTTCGATCGTCTGGTTCTCTCCCAATTCCGAATCACGTATGTTTTTAGCCAAAGGGCAGAACCCAACAGAAACAACAAATACAGGTTGATTATTTTAATACACATTTGCCAAATAACCTTACCAATAATGTCTCGCGCACTTACAACTGCGACATAATTTGACTGTCAAATATCAGAATTTTGCCATGTATATTTTGGCATCAAATCCAGCAATTTTAGAACAACGACAAGTGTAAATTATTTAACTTGCCATTATCTAAATATTTAAAAAAATAGCAAGTGTAAGAATTAGTATGTTTAAGACATAAATCAGTACGTATAACGCAACGTTCCATTTCCAGCCATTCTTAGGTAACGTTAGTACTTATCAACAATATAGCAAGAACAGTTTCCAAACTGTGCTGGTGGAGTCACGTTTTTTTGTAAAAACATATTAGGAACTATGCATCAATCAAATTAACATCTAGGACTATACTTTATGAGATTTTTTTCTGACAATGCCCACAAAAAGGAACTGAAATTGTGGTTTCTGAATTTTAACAATAGGGAAAGGTATGCTTTAAGTCCACGTGAATGGTTTGCACATTCACTTTTTGTGCGCTTTCTTTCATACTACAGCATTGAGTGAGAACGTGAATTTTTCCCTTTCAATACATTTATTTTTAAGCGCATTCCTGGTCAACCAGTTTTGTAGCTGTACCTCTGGAAACAGACCACTTAAATGCCAACACTCTAGTCTAGAATTTTGCAAGAAATTCGCAGGATGTCTTCATTAAACACTCAAAATTGGCAATTAGTATTTAGATTCTCACAAAAAATTGTAATTCTGCCCGTTTCTGAAATAATGTGAGAAATGAAACAAAATTTTTGTGTCTATTTTGGTTTGAATACGACTCGAGAATCTAATTTCAATTTTCAGATTAATTTTACAACTCTCAAGTCCCTAACAACAAAGCTAGGACACACGATAGTTAACTATTCAGTATTCATTTGATTTTTCCACACAAGTACATGTAATACAGCATTTCCTTTTGTCTTTTCACTTGAACCGCGTTTTACAACGATGTTGCCAAAAAATCTACTCCCCAAAAGGCCCTAGAGTTATTCCAGTTTCAGATCCAACACGTGGGAAGAAAAGCCAAAATATTGGCCAGCAAACTGTGCTCATTAGGTATGATCGTGTTCGGTGTGGGAGGCAACAGAAGGCTCACCACATGTACCGAACACATACATGTATCTCTGTCAACTAGCACAAGTCGTAATGAACATTTTAACCCAGATATAATGCCAAATTTTGTAATTAATTTTAACCCTAAATTTTAAGAATGTACAAATGGGCAATAAAACACCATAAACTAGATAATAATCTGTGATACCTTCGCGCACTTTCTAATTCTTAAAACGAAGTCTTAACAAAATACACTGTTAACTCCTTTTGCGTAACTGTAGAAGCGATGTCTGTTTCAAGGCAGCACAGTCAATCTGTTGTCTTTGGTTCTTGTGATGTGTAAAATCCAGAAATTAGCTTTCTAGCACGTGTAACCAATGTAAATAAACTGGATTTTCCTTTCAGGAAAAACAAGTGCTTTTTATAGCATACTTACAACATTAATTTCATATATCTAACGTCGATCTAATACCGGGGTATTTTTGTTTGTAATATCGATATTTATGTGTGATGATATTAAAGAGAAATCTGTCAAGAAAACGACCTCAAAAAGATTTCTACTATAGCAGTTTACAAAATTCTTCAAACGAAAACGAAGTCCTTTGAGGTGGCTGAGACTACTCCTTCCAGTTTGTAATATTAATATGTTTTTCAACAAAGGAAATGCGCAGAATAGAAACTACTAATTTATTCCCCCGTAAGTAGTAATAATCTATTAAGACGGATAAGCTGCTAATAATTTCTCACCACCCCTAAGTACATTTTGGTCCCATTAACAAGAAACAATGTTTAAAACCTGCTACCCACGGGTGTGTCGTTTCGGGTCAAAGTGAAGCAGTTTGTAATGTCACACTTCCGACATCGAACACACTGTGAGCTCACCCAGTGGTCAGTCCATGTCAGACGAAAGTTCATCCGTTGACACGACGCAAGCTTCGGTATTGTCAATTGAATTTTCGTTAACTACTAGTAAAACTGGACCTCGGCAATTTTACTAATGTCTTACTAAATTTAGTAACAGAGTACTTTAATATTAACGTTGTTCCTAAAATAAGTGTTATTAATTAACAATGTTCGTGTTCTTTACTAAAATTAGTATCAACTAATTCCTAATTTTAGTGTTCTTTATTGATTTTATCATTTCAGCCTAAAATAAGAATCAGTTGTTTGTAATTTTAGATCCATTTCAAAAGCTTTCCAGTATTTACTACCAAGATGGACACTTTAAAAGGACAGTTCGTTCAGACTCCATGGGAGAAAGAGAATCCTATTGTAATCACAAGGACATGAACTATTGCGTGTCTAAGTTGGTTGAATTAACAAGCAACTTTCGACTTAGGAACTTTTGAAAGCATAAGTTACTGAAAAAAAGTTGGCACAAGTCAGGAATTTTGAAGCGCACTTATTTCGCACTGAAGTAATGACTACATCTTCCAACTTTGCACCAAACTTACAACAGTAGTTTCGTACTCCAACATCGGCATTAATACTCTCATTTCATGCAAACCTAACATTTTCCAAGCAATCTATTCTCTCATGTAAAATTTATACGATAATCAACTTAACTGGGATAGAAGTGTGTCAATCCGTCTATTTAGACGTAAGTATTCCTGGTGGTGATCTGGAGTTACACAATCTTTACATGACATTTGCACTTCTTTGGTTTCCTTGCCTGTCTAAGGAGCATTAATATGAGAGCAGTAGCCTTGAGATTTCTTAAAATTAATCAGCAATAATATCACTCCAACGCTTTTACCTAATGCTGTAATTAGAGGAATACTGCAGGTGCACTGTACAATACAATTCCCACTTACTTGCATCTTCCACAACCAGCTTAACTAAGCAAGCGACATCCCTGTGGTAAAATAAACCTATCAAGATCAACACAAAGTGACTTTCCAGATCCGTAATGCTAATGGACATTATTAGTTTGGTTGGTATTCTGTACACATAGTTTTCTGATCAAGATTTTAAACCCAAATGGAATTTCGTCCTGACTTTAGCCTAAAAATCGATGGCATCAAGAAAATAAAAGGACACCTATTCCTAATTTTTCCCTTAGTGAAGGTGAAGAGAACAAATGCTAACTTGAACATGCCGGTAAACGTTAAGATTCAATCCGCACCGGCTAAGATATCCTCCACTGACAAGGGTAAAACATAAACATCGGAAAATTCCGAAAGTGACAAGACTTTAAACAATTATTTTGAAACAAGGAACCTCGAAATATCGATCACTGGTTCCCGTTTGTGACGAGTAAAATTCTTCGGGGAAGTTTCACTTTTGGATTCAATGCGAAAGATATAAATTATGCATATTTAATATGTAGTGACATTTGAGACTTTTCAATCCAAACCATTTAGCTTCCCACACACAAGCTTTTACACAGGTCTTAAGATTCTTAGTGTCACGGAAAGGTATCTTCTAACATTTCAGTGAGTTTCAATTTACTCCTTGGCCTACAGAGGCGAATGAAATTGATCCTGTTCTTGGAAAAGGTTTCTTTTTGATAATTAACACTCGCACTCTTTATTCAAACCACCAATGACCACGGGTTCACCTGTATTTGGCATATTCGACACAGGTACAGTGTAATTAATGGCTATATTCCAGGTCAATCTTGAAAGGGACCTTTTTTGTGTCGTCCATCCAAAAAATAATGGGACTGTGCGCAACAGCATGTCTCGAAAATTAACGAGGCGAAAATCTTTTTTCGATTCTAACAGAGGCGACGGAAATCTTGCACTTAGTTCCTCAGAGGCATATCTAGCAATCGTATAGTCGTGAAAAACAAGTTGTACAAACAGTTTACCCAGGCAGTTCCCATTGTCGAGCATTTTTATTAGTTCCCGAACGAAAAGAGCTAAAGCTGTACATTTAATCTAAAGTTTCTTTCATTGCTAATTACCTCGCGCATGGTATTCGTAAATCCATCATAAAACGTGAAAGGGCAATTCAAATACAAAAACACATTTGTTAAATAGTACATGAATATTTGATCTGATTATTTCTTTTGCTTATTTGAATAACTCTACTTATTGTGATTTGAAGGTCGTGTTTAAAGTGACTGTGTTGTGTCTGTTACCCTGAAATGCAAATGCGAACATTTTCTGCGATCATTGCCGCAACTCAATGTGAATAGGACATTAAATTTGCTCGTCGCGAGATCAAACTACCAGCTTCTTAACTGAGGAACCTACGAAAAAGCGAAGTCTTATTTGTCCCCATTTTCTCTCAATGCAAATTCATCTTTACCGGAACTTACAATTTAAATTGTAATCGTGGTAATGGTGAAGGCGCAGAAACTTCATCCGTAATCGCTCTCGAACTTCGCCTGAAACTCTCAGGTTAATTAACTGATAAACAACTTGACTTGTAATTACTGTTCTCTTACAATGCTGAAAAATGAAACTTTTTTCCTAAAAAATCGCGAGTCTTCTATTCGCTACTACGATTCTATTCTGCCCCATCACTCCCCAAAGATAAAAAGAAGACTCAGAGACTACAATTGGTCCACTTACCGTATGTGTTGCCATGGGGGTCTCAGCAGTATGTGACAGAAGATATGCGAGAGTCGCGTGGGTAGGCCCTGGTGACGACGTATCGTCTCCTGGTGCACGCACACCCTGCAGAAGTGCGACATGAGGTAGCGAAGGCACGAACCGTGGTGTGGCGGCAACTCACCGACCAGCGACAGCAGACGCCTCCGACACGCATCTTCCTCAGGGATCCCTGGAACGACAAAGTCAGGTCCCATTACAATATACCTCGACAACTTCCTTCGTATACACTTTACTTACTACATGTACTACCAATGAAATGAGAGCAGCGGAGAAAATACAAATCTATTCCAGAACAGTTAAGTTTTCAAATTAGACTTTTTTCAAAGAATTTCACTTCCTACCACACCTTCCCATAATAAGTAGAAAGAAATCCAAGATATCATTCAATAATATGTCTCATTTTAGGAAGAGTGCAAATCTGATCTGATCTAAGTGTTTTTCGCATATTTATTATTTCACTGGGGGTAAATGTTCAAACTTACTTGCTGCTTCAATGAATTTATTGTAATACTGTTCGGGTATGACAGGGTCAGGTAGTTGTCTCAGGTATTTCTTCAAGGTACCAGCTATACAAGATAAGTCATAATCAGCCAACGACATCATCTGTACATTATCTGAAATCAATTTTTTTTTTCGTTGAGCAAAACATATAAGCATATGAAGTGCCTAGATGCTGGCGGTCATATTTAAAAGTTGTTTTGTTGTGCACCATGTCCGCAAAGGGAAAAGTATGATACTTTGTGATTATTCTTTGGCTACTATCATACTACGGACAACTGTATGTAATCTCCGAACTTAAGATCTGGTAGTTATACATAGCTACCTTGACGCACTTTTATCATGGGCTTTCACCTGCGAGAGGACCTTTAATGTTTTAACCTTTGAATTTTTACATAACTTGTAATTATCAGATCTAGAGCAAGAAGTCTTTGCAAGAAGTTTTCCAAACTGTTTCTACCACGTTGAACGTGTGGAATAAATCGATAAGCTACCAATCCTGTAATATTGCCAGATTAGGCAGGTACACAAAGTCATCCAATCAAAAGTGACAACCTCAAAGATAAATGACCATCGATTTCCTACTACGGTTGCATGTTCGTTCCTGGTGCATAAATGTCACTGGAACAAATTTACCATGAAGCAAATGTTGCTTATCTCAGTTACGCAATACTTATGTCCGCATGTGGTGGCTCGTGTGATCTTTATCTCAAAAGATAGAAAGAGGCAAAAGTGTCAAGGTCTTACTGACGTCAAAGAAGCTTGAAATCTACGCCTAACCTCCTTGCTCACAAAACTGGATTGCACAGGATCAGCAGATTTTTATGTACTTTCATGTTATAATAGACCACAATGTGTATATTGAGTTAACCAAATGTGCATAATTGAACTTTAATATTTAACCCCCAAACGACAAAATACCAAACTTTAAGATTTCAAAATTGTTTTCACAGAAATGTGCTTTTGGCAATTCCGAGGAACTTTTTTGAATCTTGCCCAGAAAGGGACCCCTCTTCCCCACTCTTTATAACCCTCAAGACTCAAATTTGATCCTGGAAATTACGATATTAGCTATTGTAAAATAGCACACAGAACACATTATTAATACTTCTCTGCAGGCAAAGTAAAATTTGATGTAAGTGCTTGAGTCGTGGTGGATCCACTTTTCAGTTTCTACTATACAGAACCAGACATCTGTGTCACGTGTAATATCCAGAAAAACTTTGGTCAGTAAAAATTACCTCCACAGTCTTTTAAATGACACTCATGAAAAGACTTGGGTATGCATAAAGTGGCATCGCTCCAACTTCGATAATTATCTAATCAATGTTAATATTGATTTCAAATGAACTGTCCGGAATATTGCCTTCCCCAAATTGTCCTTGACTTTCAGTTCATATAGTATAGTTATTGAACTGCCTTGCTGCGGGTGCTTTTTATATGAAGTTATTCTTTGGCCGCCCAGGGGGCCTACTTAATCAGTATCAATATTAATATCTCAAGATTGGATGACAAACACACTTTAGCTTATTGCTAGGTATTTTTTCCAAATCGTCAATCTGTTGCATGATGCAACCAACATACATGTAGAAAAACATCGGAATGTTAAATGTTAAAACGTATCGAGTGCAAATGGGTAAATAAGGGCCCTGGATGGTTAAAAACTTAAAAGAGTAGTTAGTAACAGTCGAGCTGGTGTCCATTAACAGCGCTCTTAAAGTACTTAGGTCTGGAAAAGTATCGAAATGTGTACAGGACATTTAGGTGGCTTCACATACCAGCACTTTCACATTTTAAAGTGCTGACAATTGCTGTAACCGCGACAGTGCAGTATAGTGCAGTGCTTTTGGTAATTCTCGGAGGACAATCGAGTTCTTCCTAACTGAAATCTACAGAATTTGTAGAATATTTTTGTAAAAAATGGTATTCAAACCAACTATCTTTTGTGTAAGAGACAGAAATGCTACCACTGTGCCAGCAAGACACAGAAACAGAGAGAATCATTAAATTAACCCCAATTCATGCTTGGCTTTTTAGTGTTTGGGTTAATAATACAACCTAAATTTTGCTGATTGTAGTCGGTTGATTCTCTCCTGTTTAAATGCTAGTTTTAATGTTCGTAAGTTAAGGAAATCTATTATTCTTTTATTACCGCCCGCACTCCGAAGGAATGGGGAAGGTAATTTTTTCACACGTGTCTGTCCGTTCACGGGGGGGGGGGGAGGGTATCCGGGATGGGGTACCCCCCGGCTGAGGTGGGATACCCCCCACCTGGCCAGGACTGGGGTACCCAACCCGGCCATGACTGGGGTACCCCCCAAAAACTGGGGTACCCCCTCAGCTGAGGTGGGGTACCCCCCAGTACAAGTCAGGTTGGGTACCCCCCAGTACAAGTCAGTGTACAAGTCAGATGGGGTACCCCCAGTACAAGTCAGTGTACAAGTCAGGTTAGGTACCCCCCAGTACAAGTCAATGTACAAGTCAGGTGGGTTTCTTGTTTATTCTATATTTCTTTTTCAAAAGAGTCAGAAAGAAAATATAAGACATGCGTCTTTTTCGACTTGGTGTAAATTGCCTTCGATTTGAGCCCTATCAAATGTGAAATACCCCAGTGCATCAGTGTCCTTTCCGTCAGTTTTAGTGCAAATTGTAATTAATTTATGAACACATAATTTTATTTTGTAAGTTCACGTTTTATTAACGGCTTTAGTGTGCGGGCATACCTGAAGTGTTAAATTCGTGTTTCAGTTTTGCAACATCCTCACTGGAAGACGACACTTTGTATGTGTCAAACAAATCACAATCTGCAAGAGGCATAAACCGAAAAAGTTACTCTGAAATTTTCAGAAATATGTAAACCATTATATTGTATGGCTGTGCCATACGCGACTCGGTATGTACAGGGCTCTTCGGGGCGGATTCAATGAACACGTATTTGTATAGTACCAGCAATGCGCCCGTTTTCGTGTGGACCGAAGACGGCAATAGCCAATTAGATCAAAGAATGACAGACATACATTCATATATTTTAGTAGGATATATTCTGACCAGCCTCAGTATATTTTAGAATGGTTTCTACGGAATGAGATAGGAGGATGAGTACTCACTCTGCTGTGCGGATCTCTCTTCAAGTTCCTGAACACATTTAACCACGACAGGTGGCGCTGAGGTATCTCCTGGATCAAACTGCTCTTCAAGAACGCAACCGAAGACCGCATCTACAAAACCACAAATGCCGTTATAATGATGTTGTAGTGCATAAATTAGATCCATTTACGCTACATAATGACACATGAAAGTTCCAAAGAGGAAAAATTTAGAAGAGCTAGTGAACGCTTGTACGAAAAAGTAATGTTGCTCCCTAACACATTAACAACAAGAAAGTCCTCCTGCGTGAACGCAAGAGGCATACCGCCCGCTGCATAGCCGACCTACCATAAGATTTCTGTCCCCCAGAAAAAATTTGAAAAAAAAAATTTGAAAAAAAACAAAATTTGAA
>JBCAUG010708727.1:0-13424 GCA_038406175.1 Haplosyllis leylae
CGGAAGCCAAATACAGTTGCGGTTTCGCTCCTCTCCTCAAACTTTGCGCAAGAGATAAATCTCAACCTGTTACAGTACGATAAAGGGTTATTTATTGATAACCAACTGTCAACAATCTCTCAAATAAAACTCAAATGTACATTATATGATATAATAACAAATAGACAGTGAAGCAAAGCTCCTTTGTAGGAAATATTTCACAAATTTAACGAAGGAAAAAAAAACCAACAATGTGAGAAACAATTAGGCTTTCTCCTTTAGTTAAAATAAGGCAGCAAATTACTGCCGTACAAAACTTGCGTCGTTCACGTTTTCGTTTTGAATTGGAAAGAATCGCAGTATAATGGTTAATTCCATCTGTATGCTCCATGCGCTCATGTAACCCCGAGCACCACGCCGAATGAGACATTACTTGGCAAGACAAATACAATGTAAAAAAAAAAGCATGTTGTAGTTTTCGCAAGGAAATTGACTTGTGGTTTGTTTAAAATTGTACACAAAGTGAGCCTCTTTTTTGTGAACGTTTGGGGACTGTACTTCCGCAGAAAGAATTCATTGATAAGACTGATAAGCAGGATCTCGAGGAAATTGGAAATTTTGTGCAAAGCCAAAGCCTAAGGAACCGTTCACCGCACCAATTCGTGGAATAATTGAACAATTTCAGGATCTAAGACGGAAATATCTGGAGAAGGTGACACATTAAATTTCGTTCTGTTTTTGTTTTCCTGGAATGACACCACAGTCTGTATTTTATCTGGAACCGGAGTTTGGTCAGCTAGACAAGGACCGGATTTTTTACTGCTTTTGTACCTATGTGAAGGTGGTCTATATTGTCAGTATGCTGCTGATGGTCCTGTTCATCACATTCGAAGACGAAGAATAGGCCTTTTTGAACGTGCATTACTGACTCAATTTAGTTGTGAGCCGCCGTCCCTTAGGCGCATATTTATACACTGTGAAATTCATGGGAGATTTAAATTTTAATTATGTTTTGGATTTGCAAAGTAATTGTTCCCAAAATCAAGCCTGGAAGAGGCTTATGAATGAAAACTAACACTGCAGACGTTTAAACCTTAAAAGCACACTGTTTATGCCTTCAAGAACCTTTCACCCAACACTGTCGCAACAAAGGTTAGCTTGGCTTCCAAGACAAAAGAAACGAAAGAACTGTCGACAAGCAACATACACAAACAGTCACTCGGAGTTTCCAGGCAAAAGGGACGATGAATAAATCTGAAATGTGATGCGACGATTTTTCCAGGAAATGCAGTGAATCGGGCGGAGTTGTGAGTCGGCATCGCAACTGGGACCGGGGGCACAGAGGACACGCATTGCATAACAACTAGAGACACTGTCACCTGCTGCAGCGGGAGTTCGGGGCTTCAGCGGCTGGGAGACGGGGCAGGGAATAACGATCACCCTGGCTCGTGTTCTTGCTTGCAATTTCACCACAACCTAATCGTACATTGAAAATCCTTTTCACTTTACACGTGAATTTGACAATTTCATCAATAGAACTGAACAGGAATACCAGTTTTACACACTGTATATTGAAAAAATACCTGTGAATGTAAACAGTATTTCTACGCCTCCAATTGTTACAACGACGACTGGGGTTTCGCTTTGTTATCTAGTCTAATCTCCCCAAGTCAATGTTCATTTGTCTCCAACAGCATCACCGAATTCATTCCCCGAGCAAGTGATGCAGTCTAAACGTGCGCATTTACGCGAACAGAGATGCGCATGTTAACGCTTTAATGCGCGTGCCTGTGTGTGAGCGTGCGTGCATGCAATAGGGAACTCAACATAACATTTGTTGTGTGTGTGAAAATCCTCAATTGTGAACTGAACGAAAAAGAGGTCAACGAGAATTACGACTTAATGGGACAATGAATGAATGAGTGAACGGAGAATCATCAGGAGGTTCGGTTCTCGTTCACATTTATCTATCTTTGACAGAAGAATCACATTGGTTCCGTGTGTAAAAACATTATATCAGAGATACTTGGAATTTAGTGCGTGACTCAACCATTGTCATCATTATTATATCAGAGAGAGTGAAGTTTTTCGTCGGTTGTTGACTCAGTTTGTGTGTGATATTTCCTTGTTTGGTGAGAGAGGCTTTGTTTGACATTTACGTGATAGAGTGATCATCGTAGACGGAGAATTTGCTCTCTCACACAGAACAGTGCAATTATAGATACGCACGAGAGATAGGATTCTTCAGAGCAAATAGACTTCGAGTGATACACACACAATCACGTCGTTATAAAACCGTATAATATTGCGTGGAACGTGGAATATATGGTTTTATGTGCACGACAGCTAAAGGCCATTCATGACAATCCAACATACAGACTTTTATTATGCTCAGAGACGCGTCGACTTTAAAGGGAAATACTCGTTAAATGCGGGACATTTTTGAAGTGCCAAATTTGTCTCTTTGTGCTATCATTGTGAAGAGACATACTTGTTCTTGGTGTGCAAATTCCTGAAAAGGTCATTGAAGGAAAAGGCTATTTCCTTATATGTTGTTGTTGCTGTCGAGACAGACAGACACGAGAAAGATATTCGAAACATTAAGCCACCAACCGCAGTGTCTTTTCGGCACTGGTAGCTTTGTGAAAAGAGAAGCTTTGCGGGGAATTTTCTGTGACACGTGATCTCCATTTCCGGAACGCTGACAGCAGGAAGAAGCTACATGAAATTATTGTACGGCTCGCTTCATCTAGCTGACAATATTTTTACTGTCGGGTTTTGCTTTTGCCTGGAATGGAGGTAGACTTGGATAGTTCTTTTGAGAGTTTGGAATGTTTCAATACCAATAATCTGGAGGAGAATTCTCTGCTGAATGAACTTTACGAGGAACTTTATTCCAAATCTCGCCTGTCGTTCGATCAGTTCGGTAACACAGTTGGAGAAGGTGATGAGAAGAACTGTTCTGTAGATTCTGATACTGCATCTAGTAATTCTGACGATAACGCACTGGAAACAGCAGCAGCAGACATGCAGAAATCAGGAATCCCAACGCGAAGTTCTCCCTGCAAAATACCCAGAAGCGAAGGGAGTCCATCGGGGTCTGAAGAAAGTAGTAGATCGCCGTCAGGAATTCCGGTCAGGAAGGAGTCATCTGGTATTCCGACCAGATCACCGTCTGCCAGTCCCACTATGATTCCCAGGGGGATACCCAGGAAGAGTAGTACATCCTCGTCTGGAAGTTCAACTAAAAACTCCAGAAGAAATTCACGCGAGGATAGTCCATCTGGCAGTGGTATACCCAGCCGAGGAAGCCCAAGACTGTCGAGGGACAGTGAAGACGAGATGGTGTCAGGAAGTCCCAGAAGAGCTTCATCTGGAATACCCACCAGAGCATCGTCTGGAATTCCAAAACGAGGCACACCTCCCGGAAGTCCAAGAACGAGTGGAATTCCGACGCGAGGCAGCCCCGTGCTGTCGGGAATTCCCAGAAAGAGTAGTCGAACGGACCCTGTAACTTACGATTCTGATGACAGCTTCTCTGGAAGAAGTCCAAAGGATTCGAGGTTCCATCACCAAGAGGAACATCCTCCATCTGAACACGACTTGGATGAACCCCACCAGGGAGCTGCCTCTCCTAGTAAGATTCCTTCCGGAATTCCAATGAGAACATCCAGGTTTTCATCTCCGATTCACACCAGGAACCAACCTGAGGCGGGAGCAGGTGCATCAGTTGAAGATTATCGTGAGTTTGCCTCCGGTATTCCCCCTGAAGTGTCCTCAGATGCTACTGGGACATCAACTCCAAAACAGCTGTCCACCGAATCCTGTGCAGACGAAGAACGTATGGAAGTTGAACATGATAGTAAACCTTTAGTGGAACTGGCCGATGAACATGCTGTTGAGAAACGTTCTGAAGCCGCGGATGCAGAAAGTGACGGGAGCCAGTCAGGAGACTCGCAGATGCAGTCGTCTGTCATCGTACACAGTAGCTGTTCTGAGGATGAAGACCCTGGTTCTGGTAGCTCGCTGCTCTATGGCAGAAAATCTGAGAAGATACAAGAAGAACAGAAAGATTACAGTTTGCATTCCAGAGTCAGACCAGCTCCAGTTGATCAACAACCAAGTGACCAGTCTGTCGCTCAAGAAACAGAAACTCTAATGAAAACTTCGTTTGAAGAACAATTCGAAAATAAGGGGGCTCAGAACACGACTCCGAAGAAGACGAGCCCACTGGAAGGGTATGTATATCGCCCCTATGATGAAATCAATGGGGCAGAGTCTGCCACAGCTGCAAACAGTGATGTACAAGACGCACAGTTTTTAGTCGAGGATGTAACAGAATCATCACTCACTTCCAAAGAACATGAAAAACAAGAAGAAAAGAAAAAGGCCTGCGTGGATAGTTTCATCTCCGGGTTTAATGAAGAAAAAGTAGTTCACTCTGACCAGGAAGTGGCCGATGAGATCACTGCTGTAGACGCTGGAGACGCAGCTCCATATAAACATCAGGCAGCGTCACCTGAAAACACAGGCGCTGTCGTCAGCGAGAGAATGCAGACAAGTACCCTCAGCAGTATGTTTGATTCCACTGAAACCTACAAGAGCAATGGAGAAGAATTCGAAGCCATGGTGAGAGCCAACATGACCGAAAGTATGAGTGAAAGTCTGACAACAAAGTCTACTGAACCTGACTTGGAGAAAATGAAAGAAGTTGTGAAGGACGAAGACGTTGACATTAGTTATGAAAACAACACGATCATAATGAAAGTAGCTGATATAGTCGGTGACAACCCCGAAGCGTTCAACCTGTCAAGTAATGTGATTAGTCTCCCAAGTGAACCAGATGCTAAAGAAACGAAAGATTCAAAAGAAAGTGAAACAGCACGAATGGACAACCACGACGTTATTGAAGAAACAGCCACAAGAAGCAAAGACGAAGAAGATGAAAACAATGAACTGAAACACGTTTACCTGAAGGACGAATTCCCGAAAAGTCGAGAAATCAAAGAAGATATAACGGAAGGAAATAACTTGCAAACCGAGAGACAGGAAATGTACATTGAAAATCCAGACGAGGAGGACGTGGTTGTTGGGAAGGGGCAAGTTGAGGATGATCTCCACACACAGGAAAAGGAGATAAAGATGGTTGATACAAGCTTTGAGGAAGTAGTGGAGAGGAGGAAACAAATAGAGATAAAATCTAATAGAACATGTGACACACGTAATGAACCTGTGAGCTTATTTGACATTGATAACCAACCGCAACATTCGATAACAGAAACAGTGGTGGAGCCAGATTACAGTCTGTTGTCCAGAGTGAGGCCAGCCCCGGTGGAATCAGAAGAAGGGAGGGTGGCGCCATCTAGAATCAGTACTCACAGGTCAGAGGCAGCGCCATCTGTGAAGAACATTGTCACTTCCGATAACGTCACTGAAACGCGTCAACGAGCCGACGTGGATGATCATGATGATCCGCCAAAGAAAAAATACGGACACAATATTATGGAAAGAAAGAAATTGTTCCAAGCTGGAACAGTAAGCCCTGGGGATGCATCTCCTGAACTGAAGCGACGTGAGAGCTCAGAAAAGAAATATGACAATGTCATTGAGAGGCGAAAGCAAATTGAGATTAAAAGTCAACCCCCCACTACTAAAGTTGAGCAAATGACCAAAAACCCACTGAACCCTTGGACAAGAGATGTCTTTGAGCCCAAGGTTACAGATACAGATAACAGTGCCAATGAGCCTCGTGTGGTAGAAAGCGTTACAAAACTAGAAAATGACGTTGATGATGACCACACTGACAAACTAAAGAACACGGTTAGCAAGTCTAACGATGATGAACGCGAAACCAGCGAGGGTGCTGAGGGTGAGGGAGGCGATGGCTTCCATAACATGGACCCCAATCAGATACGGGAGCTCGAGTCGATGTACAATGAGTTTGAATCTCAAGTCGATGACTTCTTGTGTTTTGCAGAGGCGAATCTGCGCGGTTCAACTGACGGAGAGGATGGCGGTCATCACGAAGTACTGCGAGGTAAGAACCATTTCTATTCGTCATTCAGTTATCTCTTATTACATTGTTAGGATACGTTTACACTGAGCGAGAGCGAACTTTTTCCTTCTTTTTTTGGTCAGTACACAATGTGAGAACTAAGTTGAATTTCCTAAAACTCCAATTAGAAATTGAGCCGAATTTGTGTTCACTTTCGGTCCATGTAAATGAACCCTTAACGTGTGTTTTCACCAAGTGAATTTGGCATCGCTTTCTTGTGGGTTCTCAGGACATTAAATTTTGTATTCACTAAATCGAGAGGCAAATGGTCAAAGAAAATGATAGTTTTAGCTTGAAATGTAAAATACATCATTAAAACGTCGTTCACATGGTACTGCTGGAAATGCGTTTGCGCTTGTCAGGTCGGAACAAATAAATTAGCGCATTGCTATCAGTGAAAGTCTTCAGAAGGATTATTTCCAGCTGCGATCTTGCAGTCGTGGTCCTAAATCTAATCATATCTGTGGCAGAGAAATGAGAATCATGATGTTAATAATAAACTGTTCAAACAGGAGCCTTCTGTGACACTAAATACAAAGTGATTTGTGCATTTTGTTCAAATCAAACTTCGTCATCTGGGACTTTCGCGTAATTACACAAAACAATAATTTCATCAATGGGACGTTGTTGTGTCTCACAAATTTCAATCAGTCACGCAATTAGCGAAAAAAAGGAAACCCAGCCTTCTTCTCTTTGTGTGTGAAATTTTAATTTAAAATTAACGATTGATAAACAAAATTTAAAAGAAAAATGTTTTCCCTCATTTCTCTCTGACTCATCACCACCATTATGAATTGATTGTTGAAACTGTATAATTTTGACAGCTTTTCCGATTCTCATCGTTTAATGTCGTTGAGGATGTGATGTAATGATACTGAGTGCGCACCATCTGCCCCTGTGTTTAGAGGTCTGTCACCCACCGGAGGTGGTTTGATACTGACAGGGGGACATATGGTGGGATATTTATAGCCAGTAATGATGTCTATTGTTTTGATTTTGACCTATTAACATTGGTAATAGGCTTTTAGGGGCACTCCGGAATAATTGGTTTCTCTCGTAAATCGGCACATTTTCAGCTGGTCATTTTTAGTTCTCTGACATTAAATTTTCCAAGCTTCAATAGCAATTAGTGTGCGAACATTTAAAACACTGGAACTAAGAAACTAATGGCAGATTTCAAACATGGGAATTAACGATTGAAAATTAACGATTGAAAAATTATTTGAAAATGACACTTTTTATCGATTTAGGCAGATAGTCGTTTTGTTTTTATCCCTGATGCTTTTACGGTTCATTTGCATCACTTTTTTATCGTGGAAACAATCAGCTGTTGTTTTTGGCTGGAATAAATTGTTGTTAACATGCATCCGTGAATATCAGACAATGGCCTCACCAGGTGATGGAGAATGGTTCTTGTGATGGTATTGCGCGCTGTGTGAGAGATTCAGAAAAGCCATTCATCGAAGTTCATGCACCGACAGACTGACTGACATGGTTCAGTAAATTAAGGCTTTCCAAAAAAAAAGATGATGTGTGCTTATTTAATTTTCGGAAAGAATTGTAGAAGATACACAAAGAAATTTTAAAGAAACAAATAAGAAATGAGGAACACATGACCAAAGGCGAAGAGAACATTTTGCACGCACATGATTGGCTATCAATTAATTTTAATTTTAAATTTTTAATGCAGAAAAGTACGCTTCCAATTTGATCTAATTTTGTGTGTATTCGGAAATTACAACATGTACTGTGTAAATAACGCTATGGTGGTTAATTATTTACTATTGATAGATCAATACGAAAGGACTGTAGTCGATAACTGAAGGTCACGGAAGCTTGGCTTCTCTTCAGTGTGTTCAGTGAATGAATAGCCTCTGGATGTGGACGTGTGTCTGAAGTGGACAATAAATTATTTTTGAAAGTGGAATAAAAATGTCATGACACGGAAAGCAATGTCTGGACACTGAGTCATGTTGCAAGGATTGATTCATAGGTGTAACAATTCATCTCAATGTGGTACCGCACATAATACGTTAGTAAATCAGATTTACGTGCACTGGATAGACATTTATTACATAATTAACACGCATGATGTGTGAAAATGTTTTTGCCAGCCTAGCAGATCTATTGGGTCACTGCCACAGAGTTAGATGCGTAGTGTTTGATGCTCTATGGTCACTGCCATGACCGAACCTGTGTTTTAGCTTGGTTGGAATAAGGGTCTATTTACATCTGCCATTAGTTGAACTGAACACGTGCGATTGCGATTCTTATGGCTTATTCACACTGCACGACATCGGAACCGGGACAGGTACAGGGATCAGGACCGGGACTGATGGATTTTGATATATTGTATATGGAAATGTTCACACTGGGCTGAGAAAGGGAAAGGAACCAGGACCCATTGTTTCCTGTTGTGTTGGTTCAGTTCCCTGTACCTGTCCTGATTCCATTCTGATGAGTAAATTTTGCTTCTGGACTAGTTTATTTTTAGCTTACTTGTCTGGGTAGACAAGTGGAAATTTTGGGGGGAAAGGTTATTAAAACGAATGATGGTGTATGCGTAATTTGTACAAGTTGAAATACATTGTTCAGTTATACGTTGTGAATAAAAATTGAAATTACGATCGCAAAACGAGTACAGATCCCATTACTGAACTGTTCCCATTCATCAACGCACAATAATCGCAATCCATTCAAGCAATCACAATCATAATAGTTCATCTAATCGCAGGTGTAAGTATACAGTCACGGAGTTGGAGGCTATTGTTGGAACGTTTCGTTTAATATAGTACAATCCATCAATCCAAATACAGCTGATTTCACTGCAAAGGTTCCGCATGAAGTGTGAGCTAAGTTACACCCATTCATGATCATACTAGCAAGAAACAAAATAGATACAGTTGCGCATGGTTGTATTTCGTGCACGAAGCAGAAAACAAAATAGATCGACATTTTTTTGTTGAGAAAAAGACAGTAGAATCTTCTTTTGGAAGGTCACCTAATATTGAAAAAAAAACATCGGCTGTTAAAAGGAGGTCAGCTTCTAAAAGAATGGTGAATGTAAGAAGCAATAATGAGACATTTTACCAATTCTTCTGATCGTACAAATAAGGTGACTGCCCAAAAGAGAGACCGTAAATAAGAGGGTTTACTGTAGTTAGTTATTTGGCCTCTAAACGTATCACTGTAATGAGGTACTTGGTTGTGATGTGACTCAACAGTTTTGGTCAGATTTTGTTTCTAATTATTTTTCAGTTAGAGTAAAGATTAAAAGAGCTTGTAAATCATATGAACATGGCCTCTTGAACTCTTCCTTTTGTGTGATATATCTGGTGCTTAGTTTTACACGAAAAAAAACGTACATATATTGAAACAATAAAGTGGAGAAAATCATATGATTCTGACACGTGCACAAATATTTTGCACAACACCAGGTAGAACTAAACATTTGAATAATTATTTTTTGTTCAGATCAAGAAAAACGTGTCATAATTACCTGACAGAATTGTAATGTAGAAGCTTGAATTCGTATGCAGTAATGTGGAAGTAGGTATTTGGCAGGATTAGTGAAATCATAAAGCCGATTAACGGATAAAGACCGGTACTTTACAGCAAAAATTTTGCACTCATAACCACAGTACAAGAATCAAACTTCTAGTCTCAGATGATTGCGACGTTTTGGCACTTATTGGATGGCATCAATTAGAATCAATAGTTGTTGTACTTTATAAAATCCGTGTTGGGTGTGGGGGTCGCCATCTTGTCGGGGTGTTTCCCAGTGATCCCGGATATGTTGTTACATCATTGATGTTGGCTGCACTTGGTTGATCCAGTCACGGTTGATTGAACTAGGGACTCGGGGACACGCCGTGCTTGTAAATGGATAAACGGGGTTGGCTACCTTCGTGCCCGCCAAGAGGTCGGCAGGTGTCGCCCCAGAGGTGAACCTGAAGAATCCATCATGTGCAGGTGATGAAATATGCAAGCAAGAGGATCCATCCTGGATTTTAAAGCCAGGACAGGGGTCACCAGAAGTCCAAAACTGGGCTGGTAGTGGTCTCCAAAAAGGACTAATTCCCCTTTTTTTAATTGAAAAATAAATCAGCTCTTTAGCACGATGAATACCTCTATGGATTAATTCGGACAGTGCTGCCGGAAAATGGAGATATTCGTGTTCGTTGATCTACTTGAACAGTGAGACAAATTAGTTTGATTTCGGCAAGAGAATTTTCAACAAAATCTCGAGATTGTGTCTTTGGTGACGTTTTTGAAGGTCCTAATAATATCTTAGTTTGGTGAGAAATCCACCACTACTAGATTTATTTCGAAGCCTTGGCTGTTGTGAAAGTCAAATATTTTGTCCATTTGTGTTGATTTGATAAACTCTGTGAATTTTCTGCATAAAAACCGTCACATATTTTCTACGGGTTTCAAATCCCAATGCACAATGGTCAACGCAAATTTACCTTGTTTGTGAACGGAATTGAATTCGTAAGGCAAAAAATTGCTCACTTTGTAATGTTTCACGTTCCAAACAAGTGGGACAACAATATGTGTGAGGCTGGGAATGTTAAAAGGATTGTTGCTGGTATTTTTGTTGGTTATAATGTACAAACAGAACGGTTTTTATAAAAAGGAGAACAGGACCGACTGACGAAAATCGACGCACACAAATGTAACAAAGTATTTTATGATTTGGGAACAGCTTGTGTTATGTAACTGGTGGCACAGTAAATACGAGGCGCCGCCTGACGGGGCGCAAAATGGTCCATCACTCCCAAGATTCAAAGACATATACATTTATCTATCTATGCCTTGGGGGTAGGGTGTCACCCAACTTTTGAAGCTGAGTCCAAAACTGCCTAAACCCCAAATTCCCTAATATCAACTGGGGAGAGGGGGATTGTGTTTTCCAAGCTATGCTCAAAATTTTTGGATAAAAAGTATGCTGTTCCAAAATGCTCTGGTCGAATACAAATAGTCCCCCGTACACTATGTGTACGCGAGACCATAACCATGTCCACATCAAATGATACATACTGGATATGTAAGCTTTTCTATCTGACTGTCTGTCTGTCTGTCAATGATTCCGGTGTTAGAACTTAATAACATACACATCGGAGACATGGGGAACCAAATACATGTGAGCAGATCCTTCGGGTTCTGATGTTAAAATATAAGGAGTCGAAAATTCGTGGGCCAACACAAGAGATACATGTTACGGTTTAGTAGAAAGCCACTTTGTACCAATTCGTAATGTTCTCGTTGCCCATATTATTTTCGAAGGAAAAGTACTGTTGACTCTGAAAAGGCAAGTTAGCCTCCACTGGGACAAACTAAACCAATGGTTCCTACTGCAGAAAACCTCGCAAACAAAAGGTGGCCTTACAATACAGGGATTAAACTATTGACATTCACAGCCAATTTCTTCACTTCTTATGATACGTTTACAACGAAACATGCCTAATGTGTCTTGCTGTTTGATCATAAAAGTTTGAATGGGGAGCAGTGACTCTTTTGGACTCACCATTTCTTTCAACACGTGTGTGATTTTCTTGTTAATAGATTATCAGATGTCAGATAGGGAACATACCTAACATAGAATCAATACTCAAGTTTCATTGGCCCAGGAGGGACGTTACAATACCACTCAAATACCTCTAATCAAATTCCTTCCCTCGAGGTAAGAATTTTTAAAGAGGAAGGTATGCACCCCAGCCGGGTGAACCGAAGAGATTAGATCTCTTCGCGTTACCCCCAGCATCTCCCTTTGTATATTCACGTTCCATTTCGTGCAGCATATTTGGTATAATAAATCATATAATCCTGCTCCGTGTGGTTTGTGAATGACGAGAAAGGAGCAGATATGATGTAGTCACTGATAAGCATCACTATTGTCACGGATGTTCTCACATCAATGAATCGAGGATGATGATACCAACCATTGCGCCAATAGTGCCGGTGGTGGATCCAGAAACTGGGTACGGGAATGAAAAAACATGAAGTCTGTACAGCAACCTTCGATGGACAGGCATGGCTCCTTACTTTCTTACTCCCCCCCCCCCCGCCGCCCCCACCCAAACGAATCTGAACTGCACAGCAGTCCAACAGGTTTGTCAGAGAATTCAGCTTACATGGTGGTGGCATGCCCCAATAATTGCAGTGTTGGCTACAAAATGAGATCGGTCGCAATGAAATGTGAACATTTCTGTATGAAATGTAGAGAAACATGGAAACATATTTTTGACACAACATACTGGTACATTATTGCCATTTGTTATATATAATGTACATTTTTTTCTCGCCTGAGATATCTTAAGCGAAAAAAAAGATGCGATGGTTATCCGCACGTATTACAAGGACTTATCACTCTGACGTAAGGACCTATCCATAGATGTCAGAGATCAATTTCAGAATTTTCACCCTGAAGAGGTGAACCACCATTGTTCAAATATGACTCCCATGACATAACAACTCATTGCCATGGCAACCAAGAGTCTGACATATTGCCACAACAACGTCGTATTGTCGCCCAAGTCTCAATCAGTACCGACAGAGCCTTTCGTGTAACACACCGGGTATCTGTTCAACGTTCAGTATGGGGCACATAGGTACTGATGTCAGTCTCCAATAAAGTTATGAGAAAATGTCAAAAGTTCTCACCACAAGTGTATGAATTCAGATTTGTTGTGTTGATTTGTCAGATGTTTGTCTGAACACGGACGGAATTGGATAATTAATTCGTTGTTCAGTAAGACTTGAACTGCAGGCATCAAGATCCTTTCTTGTGATGGATAATCAAGATTTGTTTGTTGCAATTGTGTGTGTAATATTTCATACAGAACTAGCTCGCGCTCTGACTTCGTTTGGGTGTCATGTCATAAAGCTGAAATCTCAGCCTCATTCTGATTCCTTAGCATACATGTTTGTTGTGTCATTAAGACTGGACAGACAGACAGTGACTTGAGATATATAGATAGATCTTTCATAGTGATTTTGTGTCCAGATTGTAGCGTAATAACGCCATAAAGCGCAATTATCCGGAGTAACCATAGAAACCATCTGTTGTCATGTCTTACATGGATCCGCGTGTGGATAGCAACGTCCAAGAGCAACTAATCCACAATAAATCCTCAGTGGGCAAATATCTCGGTGCCAAAACCAGAAAAAAATACGTTTCTGCCGGTGCTACAAAGTGTGATTGGTGTGTTTTTTGGGTGTTTCATTCCAATAGGAATGAAGGCTTTGGTCTAATTTTTGTCAATTTAGCTTCTCCTTCTAAAGCAAGAGAAATGAACTGCCATTGAAGTACCATAGTTCAATCATTGGTACATGTATTTCATAGAGATATTTCTACAAAAATTGAGGTGTTCACAAGTTAGTGCCC
>JBCAUG010708738.1:0-13423 GCA_038406175.1 Haplosyllis leylae
GCCTGAGCAACAATAACCGGCTATTCCTCTCTCGTTACAAGAGAGGGGCTTGGCCGGCTAAGTGCAGAAAGGTGACGGGGACGCACCTTGCTCGTTTAACCGTGACATATATGTATTTTAATAAAGTATTTTCCGACTGTCTGAAGTGAATTGTGAAAAAAGATGTCCCGAATCAAGCAGTTTTTTTTCATTGTCCTTAATAAATCCTACCTGTTATCAGTTCATTATCCAAACACATAGCACTTTCGTTACACCTAACAAACGAACGTTTCTTATCAATTCATGAACACTGCTGAATGTGCACCAAGAATTTCACTTCCACTTTGATTGAGTCGACAGAAATATAATACTTCCTGTATTTTGTAAGACGTATGATGGATACCTCAACTTTGGTTACAACACTGGCGATTATTGTCCATCTGCTTGGCATTTTTCTCATTATTTTCAACTCTATCTACTTGCCTTGTACCAGTGAAGTTGATAGCGCCAGAGGACATGGACAACAACACATCAAACGACATTTCAAAATAAGATTTGAAAAGGCTTGGAATTTATTTGTGTTGTATCATGTCACACTCATATTTGTGGATGTGATTATGGCTGTCGTTTGTGAAGAAGTGGACAGCCTGAATTACCAAATTGACTCATTGCACGATCTTGTGGATATGTTCTGGATCTCGGCCATTATCAACTATGGAATTGTCTTCATATTGAATTTATTATCTCTGATTGGTCTGAAAACTGTTCGCAGATTGGCCTTCAACAGAAATTCATATGTGTTGGGACATCTGCATCAATTCAACTGTTTTGGATTTGTAAATTTTCTGATTTTCTGGACCTCTGTGCTACAGTAGCCTACTATTGCTAACATGTGCAGGTATTGACTGCAGAAACCTTCCAGAGCCATGGAGGCATTTGGCTGGAGGCTTAGGCTTGGTATCTTTAGCAATTTCATACGTTATTATGGTAATAGAGGCCGTTTATGCTGAAAAATTGATCATATTAGATGGTGAAGGGATAACTAAAGAGAAAGTACTGGCAATGCTCCGGCAGAAGTTAGTCGAGACGACCTCAATGGTCTGGGTGGTGGAGTGTGGAGAGGTAGAAACACCAGGTGAGATGACATCAATATTGGTTTATGATACAGAGAGATTGATATGGAAACAGTTATGGTGGGTTAGTGATCTACTCTGCAGCCAAATGACTAAAATACCTGGTAGTATTTGTGTTGTGTGGGGATATGGTATAAAATTTGTAAGTACAATTTATATGAGGCTTACCCGACCCTTCGTTTATGACTGAGTTTCAGTCTAGTGAATCATAGTTCTGTAGTGTTTTGACAGGAATTTTCGTGACAAATGCGCTACTTTTCATAGCGAATGTGCCACTTTTCACAGAATTCGCTTCCATAAGTCCCCCCCTTACACGTTGCACATGTGCAGTTGATCTAAGTTGCGGATACATTTGTCCATAGGGATACCTGGTAGCACATCAATGTGGACGAATTGGCAACTTTTCATAGTGAATTACCAACTTTTCAAAATTTATTTTTTTGTAAATGTGATATTTAATGTAACATTTGATACGCACATACAAAAAATAGAAATATAGATTAGTTTTTATGACAATTTCAAAAATAGACGAAACATGACATGGACAGAAACATAACACAGACTCATAACACTGACTGAAAGTTAGACGGAAACACATAGTCAGGTAACACTTAATTTATATCTACCCTTACAAATACAATTTTGTGAATGGGATTGACGCCAAACGGGTTCGAAAGATTTGAATTTTCTCTCCTTGTGAGCCTTTTGACAACTATTTCATATTCCAGGGAACTGGCGTCATTTATTTGCGAGACATAGAGATGTGAAATACTGGAACACTCGTTCTGTGGATTGTGTCACACTCCTAGGACCTCCAACAACAGAGATGTTCACGAGAAAACTCACCCACCTGACCATCATGACCACAGTTAGACCTGCTGATGCCAAAATTCAAAGTGGCATGAACAGACAAAGAGAAGAATTCATTGAAAGGCACAGGAAACACAATGAGAGACCAAAATTCCACACAATCAGTTATTTTGAAGAGAATTATCTTGTCTCTGATGACACTTTACCCAAACTGTTTCAGCCATCAATATATAGGATATTTACCTTTCTGGGACTCTCTATGCTATACCGATTGGTTATGTTCTTTATTATTGGCCACAAAACGTACAGGATAAAGAAGTATGTCAAGGAACAAGGTAGACAAAGCCAGATCCAAAACGTATATTCTTTGAGAGAATTTCAACCCTCGGCATTCCAAACAACGGAAATTAGTCATTCAAATTCGATTTATGATGAACCTCCAGATTATGAAACGGTTGTCAATGGATACGTTTAACAACAGAAAAATGTTTACCAATATTTATTCAAATCAATAACTAGTACACTACCTAATACTAACTATAATTAGGTGAAATTGGCAGTCTAGCTTCACATGTTGGCCCTTTTAAAATGAGCCAGAGATCTGCTTGTTTTATTTGCTTGGTTTTTTTGTCTGGACATCTGGAGTAAAATAAATCTGAGACTTTAATTTTTCATACCTTATCGTTAACCTCTGAGTAGTTACATAAATAAATCTGTATGTAAATTACCTTGCGCTGAAATACCTGTGTTAATTCGTAAATATTTCACAATTTTGTTTTGAAGTTAATCTGCCCAAACCATTTCCTTAGTTCTTTGATTCAAATCCACTGTATCTGCAAAAACTACATAACAAGAAGACAGTCATGGTACTTAAATGGTTGTGTCCAAGTAGGAAGAAATGATACAATTGATTTCACTGTCCTAGTTAAAATTTTCTTATCAGTTCTCTGATTTACAAAGGTTATCAGCGATGATTGCTACCAATAACTAAACCACCAGTGTGACGTATTTTTTCCACTAGGTCATCACCAAAAAACAATGGATCGATTTGTATAAAAACAATTCTCATGCACTTACTATTGCAGATACCATGGATACCTCAGCATTAATAGTAACACTTGCAACAATTGCACATTGTCTAGGATTCTTTCTCATAACTTTCAACGCAATTTATTTAGCTTGTACTAGGGGATTTGACAGTGCCAGAGGATATGGAAAAATGTTTTATTGCAAACAACGAAATATCAAGCGACGGTTCAAAATTAGACTTGATAAAGCTTGGAATTTGCTTGTATTATATCATATTATTCTCATATATGCCTGTGTGATCATGGGCATTATTTGTGAAGAAGTCGACAGCTTGAATTTCCAGATTGATCCATTCCATGATCTTGTGGATATGTTCTGGATTTCAGCCATAATAAACTACGGAGTTGCATTCATGTTGAACATACTTTACGTGATTGGAATTTACAGTCCTCATCAGTGGGTTTTCAACAGACGTTCATATTTGTTGGGACATGTGCATCAGTACAATAGTTTTGGATTTCTAAATTTTCTGATCTTCTGGACCTCTGTGTTACTTATGCTGACATGTGTAGGTATTAACTGTAGAGACATTCCACAACCTTGGAAGGATTTAGCCAGGGGGTTGGGTTTTGTGTCTTGTGGATTGTCCTATGTTTTTATGGTAGTAGAGGCAGTGTATGCGGAAAAACGAATAATTCTGGATGGTAAAGTCACAAGCAAACAGGAAGCACTAGAAATTCTAGAGAAGAAATTATTGGAAACTACTCTTGTGGAATGGGTTGTGGAGTGTGGAGAGGTTGACGGACGAGGTAAGAAGATGTAATTTGTATTGACTTTTTTATTGATGATGGAAATAAATCTTTCCGTGTCCATACATCTGCGAAACGTCTGCACGTGGGCTACTGTTTGCTTTTTTTTTCTTGGTGATAGAGCAGTACCCTCTTCATGAATTCTTACCTAAATTTGAGAATTAACACAGTAAAAATAAATTCGATGCCTGTGGAAGTCTCCTTTAATCGAGAACCGCTGCAAAATTCAATCAAGTTTGACAAAATTGGGCACTTTTTTGGTCATCTGCAGGCGACAATTAAGATCTTGTTACACTTAATCTAGAATCAACGAGCACTGATTTTCATTTTCTGCTTTGCAGGAAATCATCTTCTTAACATTTCCTCTTGTTTCAGTCTTTGTTACAGGACATCGAGATGTGCGCTTGTGGCAAACCAGAACTGTAAAATGCATTGCACCCCAGGGACCTCCCACAGCTAAGATGTTCGCTCGAAAGCTCACCCATCTGACCATCATGACCACAGTCAGATCAGCTGATGCTGAAACTCAAAGTGACATGAACAGACAACGAGAGGAATTCCTTGAAAGTCACTGGGGAGACGATCAGGCGATACGATTCCAAACCGTTAATTATTTCGAAGTAAACCACCTTGTGACTAATGATCCTCATTTACCTAGATTGTTTCAGCCATATTTGTATCGGACATTTGCTATTCTGGGGTTTTCAATGCCGTACCGATTTGTTCTCTTCTTAAGTATTGGACATATTAGATACAAAATAAAGAAATATGTTAAGAACCAAAATAGACAAGGTGAAACGGAATATTCAAGAGAATTCCCACTACATGTATCATTGTTCCAAACAGTGAACACAGACCAGGATCAGCCCCCAGATTATGAAACAGTTGTTAATGGATTTGTCTAACGAGGGGGAGAAATTGGCACATTTTTACTGTGGTGCTGTGACAATATTCACACAGTCTGACATAGACAGTCACACCAACCCTGGTTTCGATATCAAATCAATTCGTACTTTTTATGAGGGATATTTCTTAAATGGTGTAAAGACAGTTGAAACTTTTGTGTACAATTTTCCCGTCTATTGACTTGCATTGGAAAATGCTGGGGCCTGGGATTTTATTTGCAGTGACCCCTAAAGTTACCTGTTAAGAGGGTCATGATTTATAATGGAAACCACCACAATTAATATGTTTCTGATATTTTTTACATCCCCTATCCGCCCCATATGATGAAATGATGCACCCTGAAATTACATATGAAAATGCCGCCAAAACTCTACGAAACATGTTTTCAGAACTTTGTAGATTTTTTTCAAAATAAAATTAAGAAATATACAAAAACATGAAGATTTGGTGTTGTCACTGAAATCGTTTACCCATTGCCAAACAGTAGTGAACACTTCGGACAATAGAATAGTAATTTACGATTATGAAGGGGCAGTAACTGTTAATAATACCGATTCAATTTTCCACATATGTACATGTATATATCACATCTAGATTGCTTCTTCGGGCTATTTTTTGCTATACTTAACCGTAGTCTAAATAAATAACTGTGATACACATCTGTGTTGGATTTTTATCTGGTATTTCTCTACTTTTCAAACCAACTAAGAAAAGGAAGAATGTGATAGTTGGTGTGTTGTTTTCCCAGATCGTATTGTTAAAGTTGAGGGCGAATGCCTGTTGCAGTGACCCTGGCTGTCTTGTATGGTTTATAACTGGACAATAGCGTGACAAAAGAGCAACAATTATGTTATTATATTATTATTATTATTATAACAATGATTCATGGATGCCCAAGTGGTCAGAATTTCGCAGATGGTTAGTAGTAAGTAAAACTGAGGCCCAGCTGTATAAGCTTGCAAAAAGGATGAGTAGTGAAAACTGTACGTGCCCCCTCCCTGGATATATGAACTGTAAGGGCCTACCCAGATCCCCCAGCTAAGACTTTATAGAATGTCTTCGTTTAGATCTATTCTTCCGTCCTTCGGACAAGGTGAAGACACAAGTTTAGCATCTAGCATCTACGACTATATTTTTTCTGATCAGTAGGTTCTTGAGGACGGAATTGTACTACAGATTCCTTGTGTCGATAGCATACTTTCATTATTCATTGCAAGAAATAAAACAAAATAGAAATGTCTGGGAAAATTGAAAATAAGTAAAATTACAGGGAAAATATTGATTCGGGGAGCAATAATTTCAAGAAATTTCGAGATGTTGTGAAAATTTCGGGCATTGAAACACGATTTGATGAAGGAAACCCTTTACACTATTGAATAAAAGAACAACAAAAAAGAACCCTTTAATTATTTTATGATCAGAAATTTATTTTTGACAACCGAATGAAGAACATAATTATCCATAAGTTTTGAACAAATTTGTTTCTTGCCGTTAAAAGATAGGGAAAATCTTAATCAGAGAGCAAAACAAACCATTTCGCAACGAATGCGAAAAAAGACGTTTACTTTTTATCAGGTAATCGACTAACATACGCGATAAATCAGTGATTCTTATCAGTAACCCAATAAGGTCATGACTATGACTTACCATATTTCAATCCAACAAATAATTGAGATTTCTTTCTGCATTGCCATTGTAACACCATTGCAAAAGGCGAATCAGTAAAATATAGGACAGGTATCAGTATATGATATCACAAGTATGACTTACTTTTTCCACTGAGTCATCATGTAGTCTATTATCAGTTATAAAATGTTTTTCACTCTCGTAATGTGACAGACATCATGGATACCTCAGCTTTAGTCATAACACTAGCAATTTTTGTGCATCTGCTCGGAATTTTTCTCATCATTTTCAACTCTATCTACTTGGCTTGTACCACGGGAGTTGGTAGTGCCAGAGGACATGGAAAAATGTTCTGTTGTAAACAACGGAACATCAAACGACGTTTCAAAATAAGATTTGAAAAGGCTTGGAATTTACTTGTGTTGTATCACATCACACTCATATTTGGTGATGTGATTATGGCTGTCGTTTGTGAAGAAGTGGACAGCCTGAATTACCAAATTGATTCATTCCATGATCTTGTGGATATGTTCTGGATCTCGGCCATTATCAACTATGGAGTTGTATTTATGTTTAATACGATGTATGTAGCAGCCGTGTGCGCTGCTGGCAAGTGGGTTTTCAATACCCGATCACACATACTGGGACATCTGCATCAATTTAACTGCTTTGGATTTTTAAATTTCCTAGTTTTCTGGACGTCCGTGTTAATTTTACTAACATGTGCTGGTTATGACTGCAGTAACCTCTCCCAACCTTGGAAGGACTTGTCCAAAGGTTTGGCTGGAGTGTCTTTAGGTTTGTCCTATATTTTTATGGTCATAGAGGCCTTGTTTGCTGAAAAACGGATATTTCTTGACGATGAAGCGACAACCAATGGAGAAGCTTTGGACATTCTGGAGCAGAAATTGCTGGAGCCAACTCCGGCGGAATGGGTAGTAGAATGTGGACATAACGTAAAAAGAGGTATCTAAAATATGATTTTACTTCTGTCAATTATTGTCTGCTTGTGGTATTATGCCTAAAATTCAACTGCAGATGAACTGATAATTCACACACAATTGTAATAACAATAATGTTTAAAATTTTTATCTTGATCAGTACTCAGCCTTATATTGAATAATTGTGTGTAAGAATGCCTCATCTCTATCCTTGGCTGAAGGATTTTGAAAAATTTTCGATCTGGTACAATTTTTGAAGAAGTAATTGATACACAGAGATTCAATCCTTTTATTCAATACATAAACATGAAATATTTCAGGCAAAACCACCCATTTTGTTGTGATACACAGTGATTTATATTATTGGCATACTAGAACAGTGGACTGTGTTACACCCCAGGGACCTCCAACAACAAGGATGTTCACGAGAAAACTTACCCACCTGACCATCATGACCACGGTCAGACCAGCTGACGCTGAAACTCAAAGTGACATGAACAGACAACGAGAACAATTCCTTGACAGACACAGGGGACATGATCAGGCACAAAGATTCCATACCAAAAATTATTTTGAAGAGAATTATCTCGTTAGTAACAGTGATTACACATTTTTACCCAAACTCTTTCGGCCATCTTGGTATCGGATCTTTGCTTTTCTGGGGCTCTCCATGCCATATAGATGGATTTTGTTCTTTAGTATTGGCCATGTGCGATATCAGATAGAAAAGTACGCAGGGGTATTACCGGTGAGTGGACAAAGTCAAACTCCATACTTGTCGTCCTGGAGACAATTTCAACTATCTTCATTACAAACAACAGAAATGAATCATTCAATGTCGGTTTCCGATCAACCGCCAAGTTATGAAACGGTTGTTAATGCTGCAGTTTCATGAAATTTGCGCATCTTGTTGATATGTAAAGATGCAACACACATATATCTGTGTCTCGTGTTTCATAGGACAAAGTAGAAATCACTAATTACTCTTTCATATGTTTTTTTATCTAGTCAATGTTCTATCCTGCAAAATAAATTTTAAAAACCATGTATGAATTTTTTTAGGCGAGAAATAGATGTCACTCAACAAATTTTGTGTTTCAATATCATCAGAAACATGAAATTTTGATTGAATTCTTTTTTTGTAAAAATATCAGAATATCAATGCAAATGGCTTAGTATCTTTCTAATATCATATGTTCGGTCTTCTGATATACTATTTTACTCTAAATCTAAATCATATTAATTTCTCCATATGGCTCAATTGACTGTATTGCAACGCATCCAAAATATGTACTTTTTCTTGTATTTCTGTGTGAATTAATAAATTATATACCTGCCTTGATTCGCTTTTATCTGTTGATATTTATTTCAGAACAGACAGAAAATAAAAGGCTATATATAGCGTAGGCTGTGTTGACCACCAACTTCATCTGACCCCTATTTGATTTGTGGACTGGACTGCTTGAAAATTTCTAAGAGCGGGGATATATTTTCTTCTTTCAAGCGAAATGAAACATACCCGTTGCCAGTTTTTTACATTCACCAAAAATATCATTGGCAGCTATATCTCTACAAGTATATACTATTCTTCTCGCAGATGAAGCATTTTTGGAAATGTGAGAATGTAGTATAATACAAGAAAGTCCGTGTAGCAATTGCTCGCTCTGCTGTCCTATCCCGGGGGGGGGTGGGACCTGGCCGGGGTAACCCCCCCTTTAACAGACAGACATCTGTGAAAACACTGCGTGCGCCGGCGGTAATAATATAATTTACCAATTTTGATTTCTACATTTAAAAATACCTACCAAAAAGTTATGGGATAATGTCCCCAGTGTGTAGACAGACCCATGAAAAGTTTTCATTTCATGGGATTGCTCGAAAATTTACATGAGACTAAAAATCTTTACAAATAATCAAAATAGCACTCAATATATCCAGTTAATTCTTTGTGTAGAGTATTGCAAATATCGGTATATCAGATCATTATTAGCTTTTCAATGCATTTGACCTACACGGAGGCATTGTAAATTGTCAGGTTGAAGATTTCCACATGAGACCATATATGGTTAAACAAAAAGGTGTGTCTGGAAATGAAGCATTTCTGTTGGGTTCAACTGGAAATTTTAACATAAAATGTTGCTCTACCACTGCTAAACCTTATATTTTCGCAACCCCCAAAAAATGAAAAAATGAATCTGCAGCGTCGAATAGATTACTACTATGCTCTGTGCGAACAATGCCAATCATCAATTTACAATTTTTTCAGTGAGTCTCTTCTTCAATCAAATCTGCATCGAAAAACGGAAGCAATTTGACATGTCTGATGTATTTTGTCCTTCATATGAAAAATGAACAGAGCAAGATAAAGAAATATATATATATATATTAGGCAATTTTGGCCTGATGAATTGTGATGAAATCACTGGAGTGTTTCATTCTTCTTCCTCTGCTCTTATTTTGCTTTTTTCGATGACCTACTTTTGACTTGGACAGACTTCCACAGATAGTTGCGACATAGTATTTAACGATGGAAGACCAGGCGATGGTAATTCTGCTAATTGTAATCACAGAAGTACTCGGGGTTGTGCTTTGTTTCATAAACGTTTTTCACAAATTGGGATGGAAGATAGGATGTGGAAGACTTGATACAGGTTGGCCTTTTGATGAGAAGAAATGCTACAAAATCAGCCCCGAACAAGCTTACAATTTATTGATTTTGTATCACCTACTGCTACTTTGCCTGGATGTGGTTTTAGCTGCTGGAACTACGTACACTCGTACACTTTGTATAACAGGGGTGTTTAACTACGTCTTTATTATTTTCTTAATTCGTAAATTCTACGTCCATATACCAGGAAAAATAAAAGGACCAACATTGTTTACCATTTGGAACTTTTTTATTTTCTGGTCAGTGTTGATAACAAATGTCGTTTGTGGTTCGAATAACTGCAACAACCTGCCCATGGTGGCTCAATTTTTTATTGAGGGATACATAAAATACTCGTTTCTCCCAGTCGGTTACTGCTACCGGTACATGTTCATTGACGCTTGCATACACAAGTGTAATGGCTTATATTTCACCAAAATAAAATCCAGAGAAAAAGCAGTAAACTTGATCAAAAAAAGGATACGGGAAACTCCGAAAGTTATGGTAGCTGTGTGGAATGCAAAGTGGTGGAAGTTTTGCATTGACCTCAGACAAGGTTTTCAAGTTGTTTAATATTTTCATTTTATTCTAGTTTTGAGTTTGGTACACCTCCAAAAGAATACTATGGCTAATCACCACCATAAGTACTGTACACAAACTGATTGGCTATCCATATTCTACGATCGAATGGTTTCTGCTCTTACAATTCCTACATATGCCCCCTTTCATTCTTATTTCATGACCTATTCTTCATTCCCTTTGCACTTCCTTTTACTCGCCTCCCCTTTGTCAATTTTCTTTTGTTCCCCCTTGTATGCCTTCATCCCCTTTCTTTTCTTTTTCATCCCTAAATGGTTGAGATTCCGCATCGGAGTCAATCGAAATTTCGCATACAACCACCTAATTTGCATAAATCCTGATTTCCTCCCAATCAGCCTCTTACTAAAAAAAGATACCTTCCACAAGAATAGACAAATAAACTGACTCTAACAAACCAGCGAATGTAGGAAATGATATAGTTAATGTGCATTACATTTTCTTAAAATTTGTTCACTGACAGGTCCTGGGTGTGTTTATTACACCCCATCTCTGGACAGTGACTTGGAGTCTTGGACGGTTACTACTCCGCTGGGACCTCCTTCAGAATATCTTTTCAAGAGACGATGCACAAAACTCACCGTTGATGTCTCCACTAAACCTGGCGATGAAGCAACGCATGAAAACATGAAACAGTTTGTACAAACTCTTCAGGCTCAGAATTCCAGAGATAGATCCACCAAGAAGACACGCAAAGGCAAACTCCGGGAGTGCCACTTTGTCACAAACGAACATAGAATTCCACGAAGATTTCATCTCCTCGCACACTGCTTCTTTGCAATTTTTGGACTTAGTCTGCCATACAGCTGGTTCCTTTACTTCAGCATTGGACATGTGAATTACAGAATTGACAAGAAACTTTTTTCTTCAAAGGAAGACGATACCTCCCAGACCACCGAGGTTGATGGTGACTTAACCACAGATAGCGATGACAACAAAAGCAATACCGATGGAGAGAACAACAAAAGTGACAGTGACAGTGATGTGCCATTGATTGAAATTGAGTGAGATTCGAAAAACAACTTTTCACGGGTTATTCTTACACGTATCCATTAGAGAAAGTTAAAGTTTCCGGATTCCGGCATTCGAGATATTCGAAGATGAACATTTGTTGGAATCTCCGAGAATGCGGCACACCATGTTTGATCATCCTCTACCCCTTTGTGTTCAAATTTAATGTAAAAGAGTTTCAACGAGACAATGCAGACATTTATTCCCGAACAATTCTATCATATTTCCTATTGTGAGAAACTCAATTTCTGCTCACCGTCAGAATACTATATATTTCACAAACGTTTTGGTCAGTCAATATCAGGGCCTATATCAAAATATCGGAAGTGTAAGTAATTCGAATTTGGATATGGACAACACTGGGACATGGTGACCTTTTATCGGTACGGTAATTTGGACAATGACACATATGGGACACAGTAATATTAGGGTGGGAGCAACATTTGTGCATGGTCATCTTTCTGCACTTACGCAATACTACGTGGGTCCCACCACTCTGCAACCTTGATGGTAATACATAGTTACCTTCCTGAATTAAAATCCCTCATTTGCAATACCAGGGGAGGGGGAGCGGGAAAGCGGTACCCCCTGTCCTGGTCCAGTCTGGAACATTCTGGTTCGCATCATTTCAAAGGAATATCATTAAGTGGTCTGTTAAGAATCAAAATTTTTCAAGCACTCGACTACCCCTCAAATACACGTGGGCAGGGGATTCCACACTGCGGATTTCTTCAACACTGGCAGATTCCAGTAAAATTGGTTCGGAAAACTACTTTGGAAGGGTTGTAGTTTGGATTGATCTCAAGGAAAGGTGTCATTGTTTACAAGGGATGAATAAGTAACAGAGGATATCCACTCTGGATCGGAAACACCAGGACAAACATCAAAAGTGGCGCAACAAAAAGGACTAATAAAACCCGCTTCCCAAACTTTATAGCATTAGAGTTTTTTACAATCTCTCCGCAATACTTGAATACCAACATTGCCAACTTTGTTTTAGCTCTGCTATTTAAAAGCAGCTAGTCCAGTGTAGCATTTATCCTGAAAATGTAATCCTCATATGCCCTTTGATTTTTAATTTTACATTTACTAACATCAGTTGATGTAAATGAAGAAGAGAACTGCAAATGTATGGCAACACAAAGTTGGCAATAATGCCAACATTGCCACCTTTATGTGTTTGTGAAAAACTCGATTGGCCATATTAACCGTTTATCTGGGTAGCTTGCTTCTCATGGGTTGTATCTGACAAAATAAATGTCGTCACAAATTCAGTTTGTGCAGACATGTGTGTTTTTAGGAATTTAGTGAACATAACAAAACTTGAACTGGTTAAAAAGAAACTTTTATTGTATCACAAAAATAAATTCTGCATTTAAAGTTACAACTATTTTATTGAGAGAAGTCGGTCTCAGTCTTAAAAACCTCGGAAGAATCTGCAAAAATTATTTAAAGATTCAAACATGACATCAGTGAAGGAAGAGCTCTACTAACTTCATGATGTACCAGAAATCAACAGTTATGACAAAACCAACGAAACGCCAGACGTACCAAGTATCGATGGAGGAGGTATGTGTTATTTACAAGCTGATATTGCAAGAATATGAAGAATTCTAAAAAAAATATATAACAGTCATCTGTTAACTGATAATTATTACGTGATTCATAAAAATCACCCTGAATCTCAATTCAGGTCTAATTGTTGGAATTAGTTGTTTATCTCATTATGATTTTTATGGTCCTGCGTACACATAGCGTATGGGGACCATTTGTATTCGACTAGAGCATCTTGGAACAGCATACTTTTTGTCAAAAAACTTAGAAAAGAATAATTACAGCAAAACTTGGAACACACAAAGGGGGGGGGGGGGAGGAGGGGGGGGGGGGGGGGGGGGGGGGGGGGGGGGGGGGGGGGGGGGGGGGGGGGGGGGGGGG